>PVJS01003377.1:31420-76269 GCA_004027185.1 Glis glis
AGAAAGAAAGAAAGAAAGAAAGAAAGAAAGAAAGAAAGAAAGAAGGGAGGGAGGGAGGGAGGGAGGGAGGGAGGGAAAGAAAGAAAGAAAGAAAGAAAGAGTAAAAAATCGGGCTGGGGGTGTAGCTCGGAGGTAGAATGCCCCTGGGTTCAATCCCCAGTACTGCAAAAAAAAAAAAAAATAGGCTTTATTATTAGATCAGTTTTAGGTTCACAGCCAAATTGAGCAGGAGATACGCTGGGTGACAGGTGTGTGCCCTGGCACCTGGCTCCCCCTCTGCTTTTTGGTTTTGTTTTGGTACTGAGGATTGAACCCAGGGGCATTCTACCTCTGAGCTACACCTCCAGACCTTTATATTTTGAAACGGGGTCTTTCTAAAGTGCTAAAGCTCTTGCTAAGTTGCTGAGGCTGGCCTTGAACCTGTGCCACGATCCTCCTGCCCAGCCTCCCAAGCACTGGGACTACAGGGCGTGCGCCATGGCACACCGCTTCCCCTCTGTTTTTGAAGGATGGCTTTGCTGTGTAAAGAACTCCAGGTCGCTGGGCGTGGTGGCGCATGCTTGTAATCCCAGTACTTTGGGAGGCAGAGACCAGAGGATCCGGGTTCGTGGCCAGCCTCAGCTCGCTCTCTCTCTCTCTCTCTCTCTCCTTAGTGAGGCCCTCCGCAACTTCGTGAGACACGGTTTCAAAATAAAGTATAAAAAATAGGGCTAGGGTGTAGCGCGGAGGTAGAACGCCCCTGGGTTCAATCCCTGGTACCACAAAAAAAAAAAAAAAGAAGAAAAAGAACTCCAGGTCAACGGGGTTTCCCCCTGTACTTTAAAGAGGGTTCAGAGGCTGGAGAGTAACACCCTTGGGATCAGGACGGAGCCTGCTTGCTCTCACTGGTGTAATAAACGTACACGAGCACACGTTTACATCTGCAAGTCGTCTTGGTACCCTGGGAACACCTGAGCACGCAGTTTCGGGGGAACAAAGAAGGGAGGAGGCCCCCCTGACCCGGTCAGGAGCCCTGGGACCGAGCCCGCCTGCGTGTTCTGCTTCCATTTCAGGCTCAGAGAAGAATGGAAGCAGAAGCTGGAGACCAAGCTGAGGCTGCGGAACACTCCAGATGAGATGGAGAAGCGGGCTCGGGTGGGCTGAGCCTCCCACCTCGCTGGCCGCAGAGGACGCAAAGCCGAGGTCACTCCGCCCGACGACAATCCAGCCTCCAGTCCCTCTGCCACGCCAGCCGCTCCCTGCGGTCCACCTGCGATCCTCCCGACGCCACGGTAGATCTCCCCGTCAGGTTACTGCTCCAAGTGGCTCCAAAGAGGAGCTCGCCCAGCCTCGAAGCTCCCCGCGGTACGCTCCACTCCCATGCCTCTAGTTGTAAAACCCACGTGTTCTGAGTTCCAGGCACACCCACGGGGATTCCCAGTCTGCACCGTCATGCCTAAACACCCACAGCAGTCTCGCTCCACCGTTGCACTAGGACACACAGTTTCCTGCCAGCCTTTCTCTGGTTTTCTTTTGATGAGAAATGTGCCCATCTGCACAAATGAAAATAGCGTCGAGCGTCACGAGATAAGGTTCGACAATAAATTGATCTCTATATGAATTTACTTGTTTTTTTTCAAAAATATGTTTATCGATGATATTAGGATCATTTTAATAAAATTCAGTGTCTTGCTGTCCTGGGTGTGCTCTTTGTTCCGTAGATTTAATTAAATCCTCGTGCGTGCACCGGTTAGCCTGTGCCAGCGCAGCCAAGCTGCGTCTAGCCATGCGTCAGAGTTCACCATACAGATGCTTGACCTTAAAATGCCACTGTCAGCGGGGCGTGGTGGTGCACACCTGCAATCTCAGCACTTGGGAGGCCGAGACAGGAGGATCGCAGGTTCAAGGCCAGCCTTGGTGACTTAGCAAGACCCTCAGCAACTTAGAGAGACCGTTTCAAAATAAAAAGTAAAAAGGGCTAGAGGTATAGGTCAGAGGTAGATTGCCTCTGAGTTCAATCTTTAGTGCCCCCCCCAAAATTAAAAGTTTCTATCACACATTTCCTGAATGTTTTAAGTTTAATGTTAAGACATTTCGGAGCCAGGCGCACACTTGCAATCCCAGTACTTGGGAGGCTGAGACAGGAGGATCACAGGTTCGCAGCCAGCCTCAGCAACTTGTGAGGCCCTCTGCAACTTAGTGAGACCCTGTTTCAAAATAGGGCTGGGGGTGTAGCTCAGAGGTAAAATGCCCTTGGGTTCAATCCCCAGTACCACTATGAATGAATGAATAAATAAATAAATAAATAGGGCTGGGGGTGTAGCTCAGAGGTAAAATGTCTCTGGCTTCAATCCCCAACATCACAGAAAAAAGACATTTTGGATACATTGCTGGGGTACCAGCATCCTTGTAGTGATTCAACAAACAGCCAACTGAACTCTGTCACTAGTTCTAATCATTATCCTCATTTTTGCCTTTATATCTGTTTGTGTGTGTGTGTGTGTGTGTGTGTGTGTGTGTGTGTATGTGTGTGTGGTACTGGGAATTGAACCTAGGTGCATTCTACCTCTAAGCTACACCCCCAGTCCTATGTTTTATTCTTTATTTTGAAACAGGGTCTCACTAAGTTGCCGAGGGCCTCACTAAGTAGCTGAGGCTGGCCACAAGCCCGGATCCTCCTGTCTCGGCCTCCCAAGTACTGGGATTACAAGCGTGCGCCACCACGCCTGGCTTATATCTGCAATAAAAATATTTGCGCTCTCTTTATCCTGTCCTTCCATGTTAAAGTGGTGTGAAATAACTGGAATGAAACTGGATTTGCTGGTCTCGTTTCCTGTTTTGATGGAATGCCTTGCACAGTGGTTCTCAAACTTTTTCAGCTTCGAACCTTCTTTGAGGCGATTAAGCTGAACTGGCTTTTTATAGTATCTGAAAATAAACAGAGGAATTTTTATCACATGAAAGCGAATAAGAGTCTGTCGCTTGTCCAATATTTGTCCCGAGGCAAGGAAAAGACAGCCATACAGAGGGAGCATCACGGGGATGGGAAAGAGAGGCCGCGCTAGACTTCCATAGTGAAGTCGGTTGTGGTTGTGTTCGGTGAACTCGCTTTCCAGCTTCGCGGCACAATGAGCGGTGCTGCCACGCGGGGAAGAGAGGATTCCTGGAGAAAAGGAACATGATTTTGAATCTGGGCTCCTCTCCCCCAGCTTAAATACCCTGGGTCCTTCCAAGTCAACCCATGTTTCATCCACGGACAGTATTAGAGCTGGGTTAGGACAGCATGCAGCTCTGGTTAAGCCAGACACTTCCCATGAAGCGCCGACACAGCTCCTGCCCCTGGGAAGCTGGTGAGAAAGCTCTGTTCTGCTGCTGCCGCCCTCGCCCGGGGCCCATCATCATCGCAGCAGAAGGATCAGTAGGTCCTTCCTCTCCATGCCGTCTGCAACATTCACCCTGCAGAAAAATTAGCTGAAATTTGTTGGTAACACAAAAGGGAGCCTGTATGTGAATCCCTCCCCCTTGGTTTCTTCAGTAGCTACTAATTTTTTTTTATTTTATTGGTGGCTACTAAATTTTTTAAATGTCTTCTTTGTCCATGGTTTTCTAGCCTTCATTTTCATTGAGTCATGAGTTTGTTTTTTTCCAGTGCTGGGGAAGGAACCCAGGGCGTTGTTCATGCTAGGCAAGCACCCTACCACTGAGCTGCATCCCAGCTTTATCAATGTTTTTAACTCATGACTTCCCCCGGAATGTGGCTCTTTAGCCTTATTTTATTCTCTTTCTCTTTCTCTCTCTCTTTTTTTTTTTATTTTTGTGGTATTGGGGTTTGAACCCAGGGGCATTCTACCTCCGAGCTACACCCCCGGCCCTATTTTTTTATTCTTTATTTTGAAACAGGGTCTCACTAAGTTGCGGAGGGCCTCACTAAGTAGCTGAGGCTGGTCATGAACCTGCAATCCTCCTGTCTCAGCCTCCCAAGTACTGGGATTACAACCACACCCGGCTTCTTTCTCTCTTTAGTTGTTTTGTTTTGTTTTTGGTACTTAGGGATTTAACCCAAGGGCATTCTACCTCTGAGCTACACCCCCAGCCTTTTTTTTTTTTTTTTTTTTTTTTTGGAACGGGGTCTTGCTAAATTGCTGGGACTGGCCTGGAACCTGCGATCCTCCTGTCTCAGTCTCCCAGCTACCGGGATTACAAGCATGTACCACTCCGCCTAGCTCGGTGTAACGAATTTAATGTGATGTTCAGCTGGATCTTTTTACATCATGTTATGCCAGAAGGCAGGAGAGTTTACACAGCCAAGGCAAAACCATAAATGAGTATCACTGGCCAGTCTACTAGCATGCCACTGGTTTGGGTCCTCTTTTCGAATTGGAATGGAAAAGAATGAATTCGCCAAGTCAACAACCATATGCCCCGTGCACGAGGCCTTATTAATCTGCTCTGGCCGTGAGGTCGGACATGCCCGCAGCTGTGATCAGGCTCCTCTGTCTGAGTCTTCAGGACCCCTCTGTTCCTGCAGGGTCCAGACTGGCGCGTTGAATGGAGACACAGTGTTTCAGGTCTCTGATGGTGGCACTGACCACCATCGTCCTCAGATGCTGCCCACGTTTTCTATTCCGTGTCTTGGCTGAGGGATGGTGTCAGAGATTTCCACCGACCTTCCCCAAGAGGCCAAGCTCCCAAGACCCGGGCTGGACTGGGGACCGGCATGTGCTGATGAAACTGAGGAAGGGACCGGGCGGGAGGAAGCACAGACCTCTCTGAATATCTGGTACACCCCCAGGCCTGATCGGGGATGAAGGGGAGCCAACTTCTGAAGGTGGAACAGGGAGGGACGCGGGGCCCCTCCAACAGGCTGTACAAACCACCCTCCCACCCAGGCCTGACTATCCCATAGGTCCTTCAAAACCATAGGTGGGCGACATGTAACTGCAGACGGGAGCCTGTGGCGGGAGGCCACTGCCTTCCACAACAGTGCCCTGGTGTTTTGAGAGCAGCAGTCTCCCGGCCAGTCCCGCTCGGCATTCTCCATTTGGCTGGCAATTAATGGCTGGTAACTGGGCCTCGGTGGGCGCTGGGAGGCCAGTTATTACTCCAAGGCACCCCCAGATCTGGTGGGGAAAACCCAATTAATTGGGCACTGCCCAGAAAACCTGTCTTCAAATAGAAACAGGGCATCCAAGAGGAGCGGGCCAGGTATCCTTGAATCTCCCACCCATGTGCACACATACACACACACACACACACACACACACACACTCACACCCTGCCAGGCACAGCCAGCTCAGCTGAGGGGTGTGCGCAGTGCCCAGGGGCTCCTTGTGGACTTCACCCACTAGGGTTCCTGAGGACACCTGGGCCCGACTCACAGATGAGCAGGTTACAGGGTCCATCGGGGCTGGGCAGCCACCGCAAAGGAACTGCTTCAAACTGTGTATGAAGAAGCTCTGCCTCCAAGCGGAGGCGCCAACTGTGCTGCCGGAGGCCACCCTTCCCTCCCAAGTGCACGGTGTGGACTTGCACCAGATGACCGTGTGGGCTGACACGCAGTTGTCCTGGCCCCAGCCCCTGCAGGGACAGACACGGCAGCAGCCTGCGCAGGCCTGTGCGCTCTGTGCATGACGCACGTGGTGCCCGTGGAAAAGGACAGCGATGCGCATCTGTGGAACCAGCACGCTGACCATTCCTGCTCAGCCCAGTGAGGCCTCAGCCACCTGGACACGCCGCCCAGGCACGGCCATCCATTGACAGTTCCAGACTGCGATGCCAGCATCCCAGCCCCAGGAGGGTTCTGGAGGGCTCTGTGGGTGTCCGCCACAGTACACGCCTTTTCTAGTAATCACACAATTCCCATTTGCAGAGCAGCCCTCATTAACTGCTGTAGGGTGCAGTCTCAGCTCCCAGCTCAGGGCCCCGAGCCCCGCGGCTTGTGGGTCAGGACTCTGGCTGGCCTCCTGTGCCCCACTGTCCCTCCCGCAGGCAGGCAGGCCTGCAGAGGGCACCCACGTGTCACTCCTGGGCCACTCAGGGCCTGCTGGGGTGAGGCAAGCCAGGTGGGCCTACAGCCTGCCCACCACCGTATCCCCAGGCCGGCTCGCAACCACAGTCAGCAGGGCCAGGGCCTGCCAGGCCACCGCAGCCTTTGGGCCATGCAGCCCCCGAGAGGCCAGTGCAGCCCTGGGGCGGGGCCAGGAAGGAGCGGGTCACCAGGAGTGTACTCATGGGGCAAAGGCCCAATAAACGGAGCCTTCTGCAGCTTGGAGCCTTCTGACTGGAGTGGAGAAACAGGGACAAGGCCGACGGCGATGCAAGAGTTTAAGTTACAGCTCAGGGACGAAAGGTGGACCTCAGAAAGGACTTCAGACTTCAGCAAGCCGGATGGCAGGTCCTGCATGGACCACCCAACCCACCATTTGACAGATGGCAGCCCGAGGCCCAGAGAGGCCCGGGCCAAGAGTGGCCAAAGGCTCCTCTCCCAAGACTGTCAGCGGCTGCGGAATAAGGGGCTCATGGGAGCCTGGCCTCGTGGCCAAGGGAAAGCCACCAGCTCCAGGGCCACACCCATCACCCCCACCCTAGGCAGGAGGACAGTGTCTCCCAGTGAGAAACAGACCCATCTCCCTAAGAGCCATCCCCAAGGGCCCATCCTGCACTGGGCCAGTGGGAAGGAAGTCCACAGGGCCCTGTCAGCGCCGTCTGTCCAGGAGAGCCTGAGCTACCGGCGCTTCCTGGAGTCCCAGTGGCGGGGCAGGCGACACAGCCTCATGTCTTCTTTCTGGATGTGCTCGTAGCAGGACTAGAGAAAGAGAGGCGAGGTTGGCCTGCTCGCTCACTCCCAGCCTCACAGGCAGCTCTAGGGCCCGAACCTGCACACCCACCTCCCAGCCCGGACTAGCTCTGCGTCCTCCACACCCTGCAAGGGAGACGGGCCTTCCCTCTCCCACAGTGCATGGGGTACAGCTAGGAGGTCCCCAGGGTTGCGCGCACCCAGGGGCACCGAGTGACCCTTTCCACAGGGACACACATGAGCAGGGATTTGAGGCCATCCCCCCCACGGCAAGGAAGGGTCTCCCCAGCGGCCAAGTGTTTCACCCCGGCCCCGCCCTGCCCCTCACCTCCAGGGCTGTGAGCAGGAAGTCGTGCAGGCCTCCCGTGTGGGAGGGGTGCATCATGTCCCGGAGCAGGTGGATCTCAGCTCCCAGGTGCTGAATGCTAGAGAAGACCCCACCCAAGGCCACGAGGGAGAAAGAAGGGGGCGTCATGGACAGGTGCCACGCGGGCGGGGGGGGGAGCCTGCCACCTGTGGTCCTGGCTCTGCACCCAAGGACCCTGGGCCTCAGCTTCCCCGACTGTGCTGAGAAGCCAGCGCCTGCAGCCCTGTGGCTCACGGGTCTCAGACCCTCTGCGGTGGGCTAGGTGGGAGGGCCGGGGGACTCACCGGGCCCGTGATACCACGTAGATGAGCAGGGGCAGCAGGTCGTCCATGGGCAGCTTGTGCTCCTGGCCCAGCACCCGCGACACAGTGGCCTCGATTTCCCCATACGTCCTCTCCAGCATCTCCAGCTTCTCCCGAGGGTCCACTGTGGTCCTGCGGCAGGAAGGGGGGGCTCCAGCTTGAAGCCCTCGGGTGGTCCCAGCCAGGCCCATCCCCCAGGGCAGGACTCACATGATCTTCTGCAGGCACTCGGTGGCTGACAGGAAGCACTTGTCCCTGACCAGGGACAGCCTCTGCGTGGGGAGCGGGCTGAGTGAGGCCGTGCCACTCTACGCCCTCCCATCCCCCCGGGCCGGCCCTGACCTCAGCACAGCCCCACCCCAAGTCACTCTGTGAAGCTATAAGATGGGGTGACACCTCCAGGGGACTGAGGTACCAGGTGGGTAAAGATCATAATCCTAACAGCCCAATCCCAAATGTCTATAGCAAAGGTTCCCAAACCCAGGGGCCTGTTGAAGCCCGGCTTCCTAGGTCAGCTCCCTGAGTTTATCTATCATCTATCTATCTATCTATCTATCTATCTATCTATCTATCTGTGGGTTGCTCCACCAATGAGCTACATTCCCAGCCCTTTTTATTTTTTATTTTCTAACAGTATCTCATTAAGTTACTGAGGCTGGCCTGAACCTGCAATCCTCCTGCCTCAGGCTCCCAAATACGGGAATTACAGGCGTGCACCACCACGCCCGGCTCCCTGAGTTTCTGACTCAACAGGTGTGGGTTGGTGCAGTATCTGCTTTCCTGACAGGTGCCAGGTGTCCGGAGGCTGCAGCCAGAGGGCGCATTCAAAGGGCTTCAAGTGCACTTCACCCCCATGTCCGCCCTGTGGGGCTGGTCTGGGGTTGGCTCCTTACACAGAAGGAAACTGAGACCCAAGCTCCAGCATCTTGCCCACGGTCACACAGCCCACATGGGAGCCTGGCCACTGCAAAGTCAGAGCAGCGTAGGACGCCTGGCGTCTCCTCCCTCATCCACCTCGCTGCAGGAAGCCGTCCAGAGGCAGGGGTTCCTTAGACCTCTGGGGCTCTGGGCAGGCCATAGCCTACCCTCTCGCCTGATTGGTCATCTATGGCCTTCACTCTCACCTGATTGGTTATCTATGGCCTGCCCTCTCACCTGATTGGTCATCTATGGCCTACATTCTCACCTAATTGGTCATCTATGGCCTACTTTCTCACCTGATTGGTCATCAATGGCTGTGCTCTCTCACCTGATTGGTCGTCAGCTTGAGGTCCTTGAGGGGCCACAGGTGCCTGAAATTGAAAAAGTGTGACAGGAGAAGATGGGGGCTTGGCCAGGGTGAGGGCAGAGCGCAGGCTCGGGGAGAGAAGGGGCCCACAGTACCTCCCTAGTGAACACAGGGAGCCCAGACAAGGGGAGGCTCAAAGGAGGCCAGGTGCTGGAGGCAGCTGTGCGCCCTGTCGGGACAGGATCAGCCACCCGGGCGTCAACGTTCCAGAGGGGCACTAAGGAGAAAGAATGCTTGGAGACTGCAGGGACAGGGCAGAGGGAGGCCTTGGGGTGGCACACACTGCCCCACCTGCTCCCCAAGCAGTCCTGGGTCTCCCCTGGGGACTCCCTGTCTGTCCAAGTGCAGAGCACACCACTTCACCCAGCCCCCGCGGTGGCTTTGAGGCAGGCCTGGTCAGTGATGGCCAGCACTTGCCGCTGGGCTCAAGACCCAAGTGGACGCCGAGGAGCTGTTAGGAGGAAATGCCAGCTCCCCGTGGGGACAGTGGGGGGCTGAGCTGGGAAGGTATAACCTCGAGTGGCTACTGCCATGTTTGTCAGGACAGAGGGAGCCAGAGGAAAACCAGAGAGCTCAGGTGTTCTCCTTTCTGTGTGGCTGACACCTAGATCCAGCCACACCTGATCCAGCCCTGGAGCTTCGTGGTGTGAGAGCTGAAGACAGCCCAAGTGGAGTGGGTGTGGTCTGCCACACCGGAGCGGGCCGGGGTGGCACAGGAGGCTCACCTCTGCACGTCCAGGTACTCCAGTAGCTGGGTGTCGGGGAACAGGCTGAGGCTGGTGATGCCCTGGCTGTAGAGACCGTCCTCCCGCTCATGCAGGAGCAGGTAGAGGGTGAAGAGCTCCGAGTAGAAGCTGGGCAGCACGAGGGGCAGCACCAATCCATGCACCCGGAGGTTCCTGAGGGAGACGGATAGGCTGGGGACAGTGGGTGGCCTAGGAGTGCCCCGCCCCTGCCTCCAGCCTCGGCTTGCTAGAGAGCCCTCCCCAGCCTCTCTCACCCCTCATTCACCAGGCACACCTGGGTGCCCCCCTCGTTTGGCTCTGAGAACCACAGGTGGGGCTGGATTCTCACCCATTTGGTTGAAAGAACTAGGGAGGGACCAGCGACTTGCAGCAAAGGCCTCCACAGCATCCCAGGCCAGCTCGCTCAGCCTCCACCCACTGTGCCTCCCAGCACCCCAGGGAAGTTCTGCCTGATGTCTAACCCCATTCCCCGTGCCCCACAGTGTAGCAAGAGGCTGCTCTGGCCAGAAACATCCCAGGCCTGGAACCTGAAGGCTAATAGTAAGGCTTGCTCCAGGGCCTGGGGGCCACAGATTCAGCGGCCCACCTAACTCCTGCTCCGGGTGACCTCAGGCTCACCCCCTTCCAGGCCTCTCCCTGGCTGCTCACGGTCAGAGGTCAGGGGTCATCCACAAATGATCACTAAGCTGTGCTTGGCGGATGGCGTGAATGCCCACGCTCCCCCCAGAAGCACCCCTTTCCCCTGAGGAAGGCCCCGGAAGCAGTGGCCTGGGTTGGGCACCTCGTCTCTGCGTCTTCCTCCTCTTCCAGGGCCTGACCCTTGCGCTGTAGGGTGACCCGTAGCAGACCCCTGCAGAGCGGAGAGAGGGGCATGGCGTGGCTGCCTTCCCCACAGAGCCCGGCTCCACCATCTCAGCCACCGAGCTGAGAGCATGTGGTGCCCCTCCCAGAGCCAGGGGCACGGGCCAGCAGAGCCCCCACCCGCAACCACAGCTGGCATGGGTGGGAGCTAGAGGGTGCCGGCCAGAGTCCAGCGGCAGCAAGACCGCAGGGCCCAGGGCTTCTGCTGGTGATGTCGCTGGTCACAGCTTAGCCTGGGGCAGGAGATGGGGCCGGGGTCATCCTGGACTCTGGCTTGGGGCTGCAGTCAGGCCCCTGTGGTCATCTCCAACCCCTCTGCCCACCAGCTGCGTGCAGCCCCTCCCCGAGCAGACACGGCACGGGGCAAAGCCGCGGGGCCCACCTGTAGGCGGCCCAGAGCTCCTGGGCGTGCTGCTTCACCTCTTCCTGGGCCAGACCCTGCAGGTGCTTGCTGGCCCCGACGCCAGCATAGGTGGCCTGGAAGGTCAGCATCAGTGTCCGAAGCAGCTTGCCCAGCGGGTGCCCCGGGTCACTCAGAGCCTGGGCCGGCACAAGGGCAACAGAGACGCTGAGCTCCAGGGTCTGCGGGCAGAGCACTGGGGCCCCCAAGGACAAGGGCCCACCAGCCGGTCCCCTGCGGCCAGCCTCCAGCCCAGGGCCTCACCTTCTTCAGGTACTCCTGCAGGGCCTCGGGCTCATGGGGCTGCGGCAGCTCCTCTAGGATGCCATCCAGGCTGCCCGAGCCATCCATGGGGTGTTTCCTGGGTGGCACAGATACGGTGTCCCTCACCCACACCAGGGCCACATCCCGAGGGCCCTCCCAGCCCTCACCTATGGGGTGTGCACACACGCGGGCCTCACCTCTCACAGGACAGGTACTCATGGGACCCTCGAAACTCCCTGGAGCTCTGCATGTGGAAGCCCAGCAGGGCCTCCTGCAGGTCCCCGGGGCAGCCGGCACACACGAAGTCCCGGAAGGGGCCGTAGACTCCCTGCCAGCGGCTCTCCACGGGGAAGGCGCCCAGCCCCAGCTGCCTGTGGTGGGGGCATCAGTGAGAGACAGGCCACATCGTGGGCAGCTCCCCAACCAGGCCCCAGAGGAGAGAAGACGGAGCTGACCTCCAGTGCTCCAGGAGGAGAAAGAGGCAGAGAGAGGGACAAGAGGATGCTCTGCGATGGAGAAGCGACAGGGCAGAGTCCTGGGAAGGCGAGACAGGAGGTGGCCAGGCCTGGAGAGCAGAAAGCCAAGGCCTCGCTGTAGGTCTGGGCCCAAGAGGGTCCAGCACCCAAAGTCCCGGGTCCCCTGCCCCAGTCCCCGCTACACCCTCCCCACAGCTGGCTGCTTCCCGAGGTGCACAGTGTCACAGAGCCCACCTCCTGTGTTGCACCGCCCAGGGTGGGCCCTAAGGATTGCTGTCCACCCCCAGCTCCTGCTACCAGAGAGGCAGCATGCGGGGATGACCGGCCAACTAGCCAGCTGACCCCTCTCTCCGGCTGAATGCTGCCTGGGACCCTCCCCATTAGAACCGTCCCCACACACACATCCCCTCATCCCCTCACACCTGCATACCAAGTTTTCCCAACAAGTGTCACTGCTGGGATTAAACCTTTCCAAGGAAGAACTGTCCTCATAGGAAACAAAGTCTATCCCCCTCTCAAATACTGCTCGACAGTGAGCGCACTCAGCAAGTTTCCTTCTCCACCTTGGCTTCCAGGGAGCTCCAAGCCAGGTTAACTAATGCCAACCAGAACTGGTAAAGTGACTATCTGCCTATCCCTTTCTTTTAAGATCAAATCATGGTTTTGTTTTGTTTTTCTCTTGTGTTTGTTATGTATACTGTCTTGTACCCTTTCTAGGAAAAAAAAAATCAGGATCCAAGATGTTTCTCTCCAGTTTCAGAGTGAGTAATGGAGTTATCTCCACACGACCTCAATTCCAGGAGTCTCTGGAGGGTTGTGCATCCTCACCCTCTGAACGTTCCCAAGTGCTAAGCCCCTCGGCTGAGACCTGAGTCCTTGGAGCAGAAACCCCTGCACAGACAGCTCGGGAAGGCGCAGGCGCTCACCTCTTGCAGGTGCTGCTCGGGCCCGGTGGGAGGGCAGCCGTGTCCAGCACGCCTTGGGTGTACAGACCTTTCCCTGCCCTGCTGCTGAAGGAGCCCTCCAGGGTAAAGCCATTGGGGAAGGTGACCTTGCCCTGGAGGTAGGAGAGGGAGGCAGGGAGGCTGTGTGTGCAGAGGTCCCAGCCTGTCCACAAGGGTGGAACAGGCTGCATACTGGTGGGGGCTTCCCACCATTCGCCCTGGCCCGAGGGGTCTATGCTCCACCCCTGCAGGAGCCTCTCGGGGGGAGGGTGCCAGCCCTGGAGAGAGGGGCTCTTGGGAGGGTGGGAGGCCTGCCGCGGAGTGGCCGGGGTGCGGCTGTCCCTCTCATAGCTCCCCTGATCTCCACCCATCATAGGCCAGTGCGCCCTCCATCCGTGTCAAACCAGAAGGGCACTCACACTTGCAAAAGCCCAGCAGGGCGCCCCTGCCTTTTGCTGGGACAGCCCGGGCAGGAGCACAGGAAAGACAGAGGCTCGGGGACAGCTGCCCCAGGCACTGGGGTGGAGGCCGCATGTTCTGAACTGAGGGGCCACTGTGGGGACCACCAGCTCCCCCGACACAGGCAAGTGCTCCAGGCCCCTCCCAGCAGAACCAAATTGCGGCTCTGTGGCAGGCCACCATGCAGCCCCAGGTCAACGTGGAGGTGGAAGGGACCCCTCCTGCTCCCCGCTCTGCCTTTAGCCTCAGGTGCCAGCCCAGGCCCCATCCTCACCTTCCCCACCAGGGTCAGGTCCCTGGAGAAGGTGCCCTCGTACAGGGTGTCGTCTTCTGCAAGGAGGATGCCTGGGCCCTGGGAAGAAGCCGGGGACAGCAGGAAGGTGGGTAAGGCTAGCCAGGAAACGGGGACAGGGAGGGATGACAGGCCCTGACACAGCACCTGACCACGCCATGCTACCCTCACACCTGCGGGCTGCTGGGCACTAGTCCCGCGGCCCCACCCCGGGGTCTCCCCTCTGCCCAGCTCCTCAGGCCAGCAGCCTGCCTCTTCAGGAAGCCCTGGGAACTCAGGAAGCTGGGGACGGGGCCGGACCAGGCTCCCTCTCCACACTGGCTGCCCGGAGCCCGGAGCCGGCAGGACGTGGTTTAGGTGCGACTGGCTTGTGACTCTGTTCTGTGTGCCTGTTCCTGCTTCCCTTCCTCTTTCCTTACAGGTCTTTAGTCCTTTCCAGAACATAACAGAGACCAGACCCCATGCCCGGGAGCCCAACTTCCCTCCCGCGCACCCCAGGCTGGCCTCGGCTCAGCTTCTGGTGCCCAGAGCAGGAGTGCAGGAAGGGGCTCGGGACACAGGTGGGACACTCACCACCATCTTGCCTCCCTGGAAGGTGCCCTGGTAGCAGTCCCCTGCCTGGGTGACCAGAATCCCCGGGCCGTGGCGCTGGCCAGCCTGCCACATGCCGATGTAGCGCTCGCCCCTGGGAGAGAGGTAGGGCCAGAGTCACAACAGAATCCTCTGGGCACCTGTGTGCTCTGCTGGCCAGACAGAGGGACTTTAGGAGCAGCGACGGGCCTGATGTGGGGGAGGTGGGGTCAGGACCCCCAGAGGTACAGAGCTGAAAGGGGAGGGAGGCTCCCTGGGGAGGGCACCGGAAGGAAGGAAGAGGTGTGGGTGTGCGCGCGCAGCCACAGAGGCAGAAGCACACGACAGACGTGTGGGGACGGTCAGTGGTCTGGAGAGGCTCGGGGTGCACAGGAGGCTTGGCAGGTGGTGAGGTCAAAGGAGCAGGCGTGGCTTCGAATGCCAAGCCCAGCCCCTGAGCTCTGTCCCACCGCCCAGAGAGCCTGGCAGGGCCCTGTCCTTAGCCTGGGGTGGGGGGAACTCTCAGCAGCAGATGAGCCAGTGCAGGGCTCCTGCAGTCAGGGCACCAAGACTCCCTGCCTGAGCCTGGGCAGCGGTTAGGGGGTTGTCAGAGATGGGGGTGGAGGGACGGTGCGGCCGTAAGGACCCTCCCCACTGCCCTGGATGCTGGCTGCGGGCACTACCTGTCACTGTCCTCCTCGATGCCGTAGCCACTCCTCTGGTCCCTCTCCCAGTGGCCGGTGTACCTGATGGGTCGGGGGGCCTGCTGCATGCTGTCCAGGACCCCAAACCCATGCCGCAGGCCCTCCTGGAAGTAGCCCTTGTACACCTCGTCAGTACTGTACCTGCGGAGCACCACAAACAGCTGGCCCCGTCCTATGGAGCCGGCCCAGGGGACTTGCCCATCCCAGGTGCCCCCACCCCAGCCAAGGGTCACTTACTCACAGATGCCGTAGCCGCACATGCTGCCCTCCCGCCAGTGGCACTTGTAACAGTCAAACTTGTCCTCGGAGGCCCGGGGCACCAGGCAGATGCCAAAGCTGGCGGTGTGGAAGGGAGGGGTGGGGTCAGCTCTAGGGCCACCTCCCTTCCCAGCCCTGACACCCAGGGTGCCCCTGCCCCAGGAGCCGTCTCAGATGACAAGGAGAATCTCAGAGGCGCTCAGTCCCCTTCCTCCAGCCCCCAGGACAGCCCCTGCTGTCCCCTGCACCCTGGGAGGCCTCCGGAGCCAGTCCCTTGGGACCCGCAAAGACCCCGTTCCCCTCGGGGCCTTGGTTCCCCTTTTGCACAATGAGGGGAGCTGGCCCCACACTCCTGCTGGAGGTCTGGGAATTCTGGATGGGGGACCGTGGCAGGGAAGAAGCCAGCCCCCTGACCGCCCCCCATACACCAAGCCCCAGCATCAGCCCGGCCCGCCTTACCCATGCTCCAGGCCCTGGCGGAAGTCCCCCACATGATTCCGCCCATCCGGCCACTTCAGGGTTCCCCTGGAACACAGTTGAGGTCCCAGGCATCAGGCCCACCAGATCCACCCACGGCAGCCTCAGCAGCAGACTCCCTAAGAGGCCCTCCCAGCCCTGGTCCCCAGGTCTTCATTTGGGGGGACTCTGCCCCTCCCCAGCCCTCTGTTTGAGCTCCCAAATCCCCCACAGAAGCCCCTTGCTCTCCCAGCTTCTGCAACCTGCATGGCGCCCTAGGAGGGCCCTGGGGACATCGAGGTCCTGCCTTCCCTGGGCCAGCAGCGAGCTCTGAGCCGAGCTTCACGTTCGAGCTACAGGCCAGTCAGCGGGGCTTCCCCATCCACCCTCCTCTGCTGTCGTGTTTTGGGTTTTGCTTGTTTGGTTTTTAGTCTTTCTGTTCATATGCCCCCTCGAGCTCTTCCTGGAAGTGGGCAGGGTACCATGGCTGCGCCTGCAGGTGTAACTTCCGCCCTCCTGGTCAGTTTTGCCAGCTAGAGCGCAGGCTGGGCCACGTGGTCTTTAAGGACCAGCCCACCATGGAGTTGCACACACCTGTACCAGGCTTGCCCTGTCACCTGGGGCCTTGGGCATGTTGAGCTGGTCCCCAGGCCTGTTTCTACAGCTATACGGTGGGGAGAAAGGCTTCCCCAGATTGTCTTCCTGAGGACACAGGAGAGGGGGGCACAGGCCCCTTGCCACCCCTGGACATTGCTGTGCAGGAGAACAGTTTCCCTGCCCTCCTGAGACCAGGTAGCTGTCCCCTGCTCTCCCACCCCACCGTCAAGATGTTACTGGGCACAGATCTACTCTGGGCCCATTCAAGAGGACTTGAGAGGCCCCAAGGGATGAGCTGAATGGGTCTCTGCCTACAGAGAGCTCCAAGGTGATGGGGTCATGCGGATCCTGCCGCCCCTCCACCTCACAAGGGGCCCTGCTGGCCCAGTCCAGACACTCACCTGCCGTGGGGCCGGGCACAGCACCACTCGCCCTCATAGGTGGCCTGACTGAGCCGGCCCTGAGCACGGAAGGTGTAGGTGGCACTGCGGCAGGAAGGAGACTCGGGGGGCTCTGGGCCCACCCCAAGCACAGGGAAGTCCTTCTTCCCACGCAGGGCCTGGCACACGGCCTGGTTCACCTTGCACTGCCAGACCATCTGGTAGGGATGGGGACCCTCAGGACGGGCGGCGGCTACAGGCAATGCCCTAGGAAGGCTGCCTGGGGAGGGGGCTCCAAGCAGCTGAGAACCTCCACAGTTCCACACTGCCCCTGGGCCCCACCCAGACCCAAAGCCTCCTGTATCCTCCAGTGCCCAGGAGGCCGCAGGAGACCACAGGGCAGGGACCCACACAAGCCCCATTCTGGCTTTGTAGAGAAATCACCCCATTCTCTCTGATTCTGAAGCCTGCCCCCAACCCCAAAGGCCTGCCAGCCCTGCCCACCCCCGCTCCCCAGCCACAGTGCCCCACACTCACCCGGTCCTCGGAGTCCCTGGCACGAAAGCAGAGCTCTTCTTCGGGCATGAGGAGGTAGAACGTGCACCTGGACAGACACAGGTGGCCAGTGGGCCCCGCTCTGTCCAGGAGGGCATGGGGAGGGCCCGGTGGGGTGTGGGCAGGAGTCGTAGGGAAGAGGGGTGCCAGGGGGGATCAGTGGAGGGGTGCTCACCTGTCCTTCCCTGGATCCACCCACACCAGCCGCAGATCAAAGCTGTGGATGTTGTGGCCCTGGAAGAAGATGCCGGACGTCGTCCAGAGCCCAGCGGGGTGCCTCCCTGCCCGCCCCAGCCAGGCCACCCCAGCACCAACTCCGGGAGGGTCCAACAGAGACCAGAGCTCATATGCGGGAGGCCCAGGGGTGGGAAAGGGCCAGCACAGCTGGGGGCAGCTCTGCTGCACAGAATAGGAGGTTGGAAATGGAGGGCACCCAACGACAGCAGAACACCCCCCAAACTGGCTTTGGGAGGCAGGGACCTCCCGGCCTCAGCCTCCTGTCTGCAGGAGGAGATCTGAGCGTGCAGATGTTCTGGGGTGGAGCACACTGTGCTGTGAATGTCACAGGGCGGCCCAGCGATTTCCAAAGCCCAGACCTGGCTCCCCCGGCTTTGCTGCTTGTGCAGGTCCCGGCCCCAGAAGCCCCCTTGGTCGCTATGGCCAGACCATCCACCCGGGGCCTTCTCGTGTGTGGGTATGAAGGGAACAGGGTAAGACGATCTTACTCTCGACAACCCCACTTTCCAGAGGAGGACAGGATGAAGAAGTTCCCCAAATATACTGGCTGGGAAGGGGCAAAGTTGGGGTGCCATGGCAGCCTTCGCCCATGCCCTTCCTTCAGCAGCTCAGCCGATGCCCTCCCCAGCCCTCTGCCCTGCCCCTCCCCTCCCCCCAAGCCCATGTTCCCAATCTCAGGTACGCATCCTGTTCCCCTCCTTGTGCAGGCAGACCCCAGGACCCCATGGCAAACCCCAAGACCTTGGGTCAGTGTCACCACCTGCAACAGGACCAGGGCATCATCAAAAAGCAGCACGCGCTCCACCCGCAGCGGGGTGACTGTCACAGGCGTGTCCTGGCTGTCTTGCAAGAGTCGGCGGGCAGGCGTGCAGAGCATGTCCTGAGGGGCCAGAAAGGAAGCACCAGGCTCAGGTACCCCCGCCCTGGCCACTGCTGGCCACTCCCCACCTCCCCCTGACCCCAGACACCTCCCAGAGGCCTCCTCCCGAGGAGCTGGAATGACCCCCAGGTCCTCAACCAGGTCACTCCTGACCTCTCCCAGCAGGGGGCATGGCCTCTCTGCTGAAGCCCCGCTGCCCCTGTCCCACACCCCACCCCACCCCACACCACCCCACACCACCACCCCCCCAGCACCACCTCCCCCTCCTGGGATCCTGCAATCCCCGCTCCTGCAGCAATTCTTGCCCCCTCTGCCTGTTGAATGTTCCACACTGGGCCCCAGCCTGCCCTCCCTCGGAGCACGGTAGCCCCGGTCAGTGTCCATTCTGCTAGCTGCCTTCCCCAGAGCCAGCCAGGGCCGGCCCAGAATCTGCTCAACAAATGACTAAGGATGGCTTACAGCCAACTGGCTCAGCCGCCAATCCCCCTTCCAGATGGGGAAACTGAGGTACGGAAAGTCCAGTAAGCAGCTCAAGCCAGCCAGCAGCCCCATCCTCGCGTCCACCATGGAGCCCCTGCCCCTGACCGCCCCGCAGCCCACACTCACCCTCAGCCAGCTGCTCAGGGAGTGCCAGAGGGCCTGGGTGGCCTTAGCCTGATCCAACGCATGACCCAGGAAGAGCTTTAGGTTCTCAAAGAGGGTGACTGCCCGCATCACCAGCTCCCGGGCAGGGTGGTGCTGCAGGGGCACGGCAGAGTGAGGGTGGGGGCTTGTGCCACCTTCTGGCCCTGCCCTGGCCCCGGCTGGAGGGGAGGCCTGGACCTAGGCCACCATTCTCCCTCTTCCTTCTGACAGCTCCTCTTCTGTCGGGGGAAGGGCACGAAGGTGCTTCCAGAGGAGTCAGGACCCTCGACAACTCCCCAGCTGGCATGGCCCTAGGGCCCTGGCTCCTCACACCAGAATGGGATTCTATGTCTGCTCTCTGGATCTCTGCTGGCTCGGCCAATAAGGTGCCAGACACCCAGGGCAGGGCTATGACCCTGCAAGCCCAGGGCAGGCTGCCACCCCTCAGTCCCCTCAGGCTTAGCTCGGGCGAGGTCCCCTGAGCCTGCTTCTCCCACCCCTCAGCTCCCCACGGGCTGCCCCTGGTACCCACCTCCCCAACGGAGTCCCCGAGACTCAGCAGGAGACGCACGTACTGCCCCAAGTGCTCGAGGGGCTGGAGCTTCTGCAGCATCTCCCTCAGCTCTGGCCCGAACTCCCTGTGCAGAGGGAGGCCACACCGCACCTTCCTTCCTGCGCCCACCCCCCTTGCCCCCACACCCCAGACCTCCACCTTGTAAGAGCTAAGCTGCCCTGCTGGGAGTAGCAGCAAGAGCTCAGAGCAGGAAGGGATGGCTGGTTACGAGAGAGCGAGCGAGCATCCACGTCCTCCCTGCCCCAGACCCCCAGGCCAGTGGACACCTGGATTCTGCTCCTGGCCTCACAGTCCCCTCCCCTCCCAGGAGGCCGTCTTCTCAGCCAGCCTTCCCGCAGAGTCTTATCCTCCAGCCCCTGCTCTTGTGGATCAAGAGTCCAGTATGAGCAGCGGGCTGTGCACCCGGGGCTCTGGGGACGGGGCTGCCCGCACACGAACACCCCCACCCACACAGCGTCCACTGCAGCAGCCCGGGCGCACCTCTTCCCCTTTGCTGTCTTCAGAAAGGCCGGCACCACCATGCAGCTCGTGTAGGACTCCATGTACCTACAGACAGCCCAGGGCCATGCTGTAAGCTCGGCCCCGCCCCTCTAGGGTCCCCAGATCCCACCCACTGAGCCACTACAGCCAGTGGCTCTGGACACTCACCACCTCCAGTTCTGACCCAACAAGACAGCTCCAACTCACAGTCTGTGTTCCAGGGAGGCCCCAGGCTCAGGTGTGGAGTGTCTGAGCCCACCACCAGGCAAGTACCACCCAGGGGAGCCCCACCCCTGGTGAGCCTTAATGCCGGTGGTGAGCGTCAGCCCGCCCGGTGGTCTTACTCCATGTAGACCTGCAGGACGCGGTCAGCACCGTGCAGCAGCAGAAGGGACTCCAGGCCGGTCGAGTGTGGGTGGTGCCGCCTCTCCCGCAGCGAATGCAGGCTCTCCTCCGTCACCTCCCACAGCCGCTGGGAGCTCCGGTGCAGCTGGTGCAAGAGCCCTAAGTACTCTCTGGCCCGGGGCTCCGAGGGCTCTGGGTCTGCGGGAGCACAGCCACGGTGAGCCAACCCTGTCCTACTTGCCTGGGGTTCTGGGGACAGGATCAGTGTCCCCTAGAGGTCATCAAGTGACAGGTAGGTGGGAGTGTGCAGAGTGCCCAAATAAGTAGGGGCGTGCATTCACCTCCCCACTAACTAGGGACACCCCAACTGTCCAGGGAACCCTGGGGGGAACAAGATAAGAACCGAGGCAGAGGGTCACCTCCAGCCTGCGCCCCAGGAGAGGAGGTGTTTCATCTCTGTGCACAGACAGGCGTGGGCTTCAACCTAAGCTCATGGCCTGTCCTTGGGGTTTTTGAAGGCAGCTGCCAGCAAAAAAATGACAACACCAACTGTCACCTCTCCCGCTTGATCCAGAGAAAGCTGTGGCTCAGAGGGCCAGCAAAGTGACCTCCTGTCCCTGGGACCTTATGTCACACACACACAGACACACACACACACACACACACACACACACACACACACAGCCCAGACTCACCGACTGAGAGCAGGGGCTGGAGGATAAAACTGTTGATGCAGGCAAGGCAGGCTGAGAAGAGCTCCTCCAGCCGCAGCAGGAGTTTCTCCTCAGGGTAGTGCATGGCCAGGACGCCAGATCCAGGGCCTCCTAGGTGGACACAGAGCAGAGCCAGGCCGTGACCACCCACATCAGAGCTGAGCAGTGAGCCTGCTCACCTCCAGGGCTTCCTGGACTGGCTGCTGACCCCTGCCCTGCCCTCTGCCCGGGCCAGCTGGAGTGGGAGACAGGGCTCAGAACTGCCAGAGAAGCACCCTTTCTACCCAAAAGGGCACCTCTTCTTCAAGCTCCGCTCTGGCCTGCCTGTTCCCGTCTCCAACGCTGGCCAGGGATGCCAAGTGCCCAGGGTACCACCTAATGTTGCTCTGACCGAGCCACCTTTCTGTGAGTCTCTGCTCAGGGACTCCGCCGTCTCTGGAAACAGAGACATGCTGTCAAAGGAGCTCAGCCTGGTCCTGGAGGCCACGGCCCAGGACTCCCTGTCACGCAGCAGGAGAAGTCTGATGGAGCGGGGAGTCTGGAGGCTCCCCACCGGAGCCATGAAGGATAGGCAAGGGATGAAGTGGAAGAGAGGACGTGGGTGCACAGGCGCGGCCTCCGAGGGTGGCCCACCCAGCAGCACCCAACTGGCAGACGGAAGAACTCAGCCTTGCCTGGGTCAACCGTGGGGAGCCACAGAGGACTCAGAACAAGGAGTGGGGGGACCCAACATGGGTGAGGAACCTGGCAACAGTGGCAAGGAGATTGGTCGGCGTGGGCAGGAGTCCAGACCCTCCTTGCCCCCAACCCAGCCGAGCCCTCTAGATGGGTCCCACTGAAGAGGTCGGGCTGCTGGTAGAGGAAAAGGTAGGCTTCAGCCGTGGAACTCCCTGCGCTGGAGCGCGGGTCTCCACGCATCCTGGCTGGAGGGAAGGGCAGCGAGGGGGCCAGGCTCGAACCCACCCCCATCCCTGCTGCACCTCTAACTTGGCCCTCACCTGCAGACCTTGGTGCCCTGCCCAAGTGACAGCTGGGATGAGCGAGTCTCCTAGCCCGAGGGCCTCGGCCTGCCTCTTTCCCTGACCCTCTGCGGTTTTGGAGTTAGCAGACCTGGTAGGGCAGGAGACTTCATCAGGCAGCCGATGGTGGGCAGTGACACAGGCAGAACCAGAGGGCAATGGGCAGGGGTCCCAGCTCTCCCCGTTGCACCCCGAGGATGGCATGGGTGCCACAGGCCCGGCAGCCCCCAGGCCTCCCGGGAGTTGGCTCCGGAGCTGGCTATGGAGCCGAGCGGGGCAGGCTCAGAACGCTGGCCCAGGGCTGCCCCAGCATTCCTGCCCCACCTTTCCTGCCGCAGCTACTGCTGCCGCTGCTGCCTCGAGAGGGAGGGCGAGGCAGGAAGGGGAAGAGGCCTGACTTCCAGCTGCAGCCATCTCTGCCGGTCCCGCGGCAGCCCCAGGCCCAGAAACACACGGCTCCAGGACTGCGCAGGCAGACCAGGAGAGCCCACCAAGGGATTTTAGGGTGTGGCAAGTGTGGCCTGGGCCCATCGGACCCTCACCCATGTTTCCAGAAACTGATGGAATGGAAAGTCCATCCCCACGGCCTTGCTCCACCTTGGAGCTGGCCCCCACCTTAACCGGGCCCAGCATGCCCCCCTCGCCCCCGTTTATCCCCAGCCCGGCTCTCTCGGACCTCTGTCACATGCTCATGAAATGGGGGCTGACCACAGCAGAGCTTTGCAGACTACTGCGGTCACACCTCCAAAGAGCCAGCTGTGGAGGGGCCCTCACTGAGCCTGGGCCTGGTCCTCAGCTCCCACCCCAAAGCAGCCTGGAAGCTCTGCGACCATCCCAAAGACCCGGTGACAGCCACTGTGAGGCCCTTCCAGGTCCGTGGCTACCAAGGACCTCTACCCTGGAAAGCGAGTCACACCCAGCACGACCCCGGGGGCTGCGACCAAGGCTGGGAGTCTGGTCTGGTACCCCCAGGCTAGGGGGTTTTGGGGTTCATCCTGGATGTGATGAGGATGTAAGTCGGCAGGAATGTGCAGGAGTGTTTGAAGGGCAGGAGGAGGTGCTGAAACCTACCTGGAGGGGGCCCAGCGGGAGAACTCTCCTCCCCAGCCCCAGTCCCACCACCCACCCCACAGCCCTCTGCCAAGGGTATGGTCTCCTCTCCCTCTCCATCCCTCCAGCTCCAAGGCTCCTAAGGCTGTACACTCCTATGGGGAAACTGAGGCCCGGGAAAGCTGGGCGGGCCCAGTAGATAGCTCTACTATCTGTAGAGCACTGGCAGGCTAGGACCCGGGCCTCTGACTCCAGCCCCACCAGGCTCACGGAGCTAAGTGACTCTGAGGGGCTAGGTGACACGCCCCAGGCACACAGTGAGTTCCTGGCAGACAGAGCCTCATGGCCCATCCCCAGGCAGGCTTCATGGGCGGGGTGAGGACAGACATGGCTGGTCCTGGCGTGCACAGGTGAGTCACAACAGTCCCTGTGGCCATCTAACCAGCAGCCTGACATGCTCTCCTCTGCATTCCTGGCCTCTGTCCACACCAGCCTGCTCCCAAGCTGGGTCCCTGGGGCCTCTCTTCCCTCTCCCGGGCCTGGCCCTCTCCTGGCATGCACTCAGGTATTTCCTGGTCTACACTGGAAGGGACCTTCTGCCTGCCGTGGAACCTGTTTGCTGGGCAGCCCAGAGGCTCAGTGATCCACCAACTCGAGCAGTGGTCAGCGGGAAGCGACCACCCAAGGGGGCTGCACTGGACTGCCACACCTGGCCCTGCAATGTCCACCCACCTCTCCCAGCAGCGCCTGCCTCTGCCCTACACGCCCCGGTTCCTTGCCCTACATGCCCCGGTCTCTGCAGCCAGTTCCCCTTGTCTGGAGTTTCCCAAACTCGCGATTCTGCTCCAGCCGCCAGGCATTGGTGCCGCTGTCCCCAGGCAGGCAGCACACCTCAGCTCCGGGCCGGCCCTTCGCCGCGGCCAGCCACTCACCTCCTCTTGGCAGCTTACACCACGGTCCTGGCCAGGGCCCTGGGCACTGTCCCAGAGCCGGGTCACCATGGGGCAGGGAGGACAGAGCCAGGGACCACACTGGTGCGGAGGGGGCCTTCGGACAAACTAGGACGGCCGGGTGTGAGTGCCGCAGGGGACAGGGCGTTGGAACCCCCCAGGCGACGATCCCCACCCGCGGTGAGCAGAGCTGCCCTTACCTGTGCTGCGCGGGCCTGGAGCCCGGGGTCTTCACCCGGCCCGCCCCCCAGCCGAGGTGTGGCCTGGGACAGGGAGGTGTCCGGCCTCAGGGGCGGGGGTCTCGCAGGAGCTCACACTGGCCGCTACGGGCTGGGAAGGCCAGCCGGGCCAGCAAGGCTGAGGACCCGCCCTCGTCCCCGCCCCAACCCGCCCCAACCCGCCCCATGCCCGCCCACACCGGCCGCCTCCCCGCTGCGCCCCGAGCACGCCCCAGTGCGCCCGCAGAGCCGGGAACGGGTGGATCGTTGAAACTTGTAGCCAAGAGACCGGTGGACCGAGACGGCCCGTGGCCCTGGGCTGGGCGTCCTGGGCTGCCACTCCGCCCGGGCGACCTTGGGAAAGGGCCTGTCCCGCTCCGGTACCACCCGAAGCCGCCTGCGCTTCCTGCTCCAAGGCCCGCGACCTTGGACGGTGTATTGGAGGCTAGTCCTGGACTGTCTGGGGTAGGAGGAGGACCGTGGTTCAGACCTGTAATAAAGAAGGCGCAGTGGGCTGCTTGGGCCCCACTGGTCTCCGAGCCACCTCTGCCCCGGACCCAGTGTCAGCTGTGGAGGGGGAGGAAGGACAGCAGCCAGCCCTACTCAGGTCCCAGGCCTGGCAGGCATCTCCCATCCCGCCAGGCTGAAGGGAGACCCCAGCTGGGGTAACTCGGGCCTGCAACTCCAGACCCTGGTTCCCTTGGGCTGTGGTGAGTTAAAGATCTGTGCAGCTGCCCTGCACGCCCAGGAGTGGAGGGTTTTCAGCCCTGGACCTCTGCCCTGGGTCACCAGAAGGCTTCCCAGGGGACCCTACCGTCTCCCCCACATTGCTCTCCTGGGTCCTCATCCTCAAGAGACCTCCCCTCCCCTCTCCATCCCTCCTGCCCACCAAGGCCTCAGTGACCAGCCTTGCAGTCTACACCCCTGCTGTACCCCTGTTGCCCCAGCAGCCTCCACCCCGGAGGCCTTGCCCCCCAGGTCTCAGAGAGTGGAGGCACACAGGAACCAGGCTACCCCTCTGCTGTCCCTGAGGCCTGAGAAGCCCTTCCGCCGGGCTCCGCCTTTCTTCAGGAGCTAGCTGAGTGTGCCCCACCTGGGGTGCTGCTGGGGAGGGAGAGGGGCCGGGGTCTCCAGTCTGCAGCACAGCAGCCCAGTCCAGCAGGAAGAGATGGACTGGGGCCTCCAGGTCTTCCCCACCCCCCTATGCCTGTGGGCAGTGGGAGGCACAGAGAGGTCTGGAGCCAGCCCTGGTGTGGGAGGCCTTCCTTCCTCTGGCTCTGTGACCTGTGACAGTGGTCTGTGCTCCAGGTCTCTGAGCCTAGTGCCCTGCTGATGGAACCGTCTTACCCGCCTCCCCTCACGGGGACTGTGTGGGACTCCGGGGCACATGGCAGCCTCCAGATGAGCAGGGTTTAGCAGATCTGTGGTTCCCCTGGGACATGGGTGCAGCAGGCAGGGTCTCACGCTTGAGGGTGAGGACAAGGGCATGTTCCATGACCTCCTGAGGAGTGGGAGGCCTAATCACCTGTGACACAGGGACAGACAGGACAGATTGGTCCTGTGCAGGTATCTCTGGGCCAGCCCCTCCCCTCTCCAGGCGTCAGTATCCTCCCCTGTGCATGCCCTGCCTGGGCTCCTGCAGGAAGGGGAGGGCTGTCCCAGCCTCCTCCCCAGAGCCCAGACTCCTGTTCCACCCATCTAGGGGAATAGGAAGTCTAGGCTCTGGGCTGAGAACCAGCCACCCACGGGGCAACCTCCCGGGATTGCGAACATGGTTTTATCACTCACCAAGTGGAGCAAGACCTGCCCAACTCTCCCAGCTCATGCTTGGCTTGGGACCAGGCAGGGGCCCAAAGGACAGCCTCTGTGGGTCCACCTGCCCTTGCCACAGGGCCTCCGCCCATCCCCCCCACACACAGATGTGCACACCCCCCTGCACACACACAGTTGCACATTCAGGAATGTGGTGGTGCGTGCATGCACCTGTTCCACGTGGCCCCCTCAGCTACACAGCTCTGCAGGGGCAGCCCAACTCATGGGACACACGTGCGGGTCATGTGTTTAGCTACAGACACAGATTGAGCTGCCTGGTCGAGGGGATGCACGTCGACAGCCTGTGGTTCTAAACCCCATGCCACTTGCTGCGCCCCGTGCACACCAATGCCTTGTTTCACAAGCAATGCTCCTGCACACGCGGGTCTGGCCCAGGCCTGGCCAGGCCCCAGAGTTATTCTAGGCAGGGCCTGGGGCCAACAAGTTCAGAGGCAGCCAGCTCCCAGCAGGCCCCAGCCACTGCCCAGGCCATCCAGCTCCCAGCCCTGCCCTGGGCTGAGTCCCAGCCTGGCTCTGTGACTGGGGGATCCCCACTCCCTACCCCACGACATCCCCAAAAATGAATCCTGAGCCCCGGGGTTTCAGGCTCCAGGGGAGAACTGTTCACAGGGTCCCTGGCCACTACCCACTGCCCATAGCTTCCAACACAGAGGCCCTGGAGACTGGATTGGGTCCCTGCAGGAAACCCATAGGGGCTAAAAATAGAACAGGAAGGACAAGCAGATTCTGCAGGCCAGCATTCATATGGCCATGCAGGGGAGGGGACACTGTCTTCCGGGTATCCAGACTGGGAAGCGTGGGGCTCCAGAGCACCCCACCCCGGACTTGATGGACCCACCCCGGGGTTGGGTGCAGGGATCTGTGGGGGCCTCCTGAGAAGCAGAAACGGTACTGAAGAGTGGGCAGAGCCTTGGGTCAGGAGGCCCCAGGTGCTGTGGACCTTAGGCAGGGCACAAATCCTCTTCGGGCTTAACTCTTCATGAGAAAACGGGGAGACTGAGTCACACTGAAAATCCCTCAAAGACTTTAGCTTTCGGGATGTTTATTCAACATGGCATTTAAAATCAGAGAACCGGGAGTAACCTAAAGTCCAACAATAGAACACAGATTGAACCTGGTATGGTTCAGTTTTTATATGGGGTCTATGACGTGGTGTTTAACAGACAACAATAATCATAGCCACTCGGATTTAACAGAGGCTGTGACGTGCAGGTAGCATGATGCTATAGTTACACCTGGTTTACAGATGAGGCTTGAAGCTCAGAGACCTCTTTCCAGGATAAGCTCTGTCTGGGCTTCACAGCTGTATGATCATGTCCCAGAAGTCTTAGAGCAGTTTTATTTATTTATTTATTTATTTATTTATTTATTTTTTGCAGTACCGGGGATTGAACGCAGGGGCGTTCTACCTCCGCGCTGCGCCCCCAGCCCTATTTTTTATACTTTATTTTGAAACCGTGTCTCACGAAGTTGTGGAGGGCCTCACTAGGTAGAGAGAGAGAGAGAGAGAGAGAGAGAGAGCTCTGAGGCTGGCCGCGAACCCTGATCCTCCGGTCTCCGCCTCCCAAAGTACTGGGATTACAAGCGTGTGCCACCACGCCCGGCTTAGAGCAGTTTTAATGTCAATAACTTCAGAAGTTACAAAGAATAAAGCTACAAGAAGCAAAATGTGAAAGTTAAAGTTTTCATTATGTTGACCAAGCTTTGTGAATTTTGAATAACTGTTAAGTTTTTGCCGTAGACTTTTGCCTTCTCAGAGGGCAAAAAAGGAAATTTAAATAATTAAACTTTCAAATGGTGTTTCTTGTAAATTCATGGTTTTATACTTCTGAGGTTATTTTATTTATTTATTGTGGTACTGGGGATTGGACCCAGGGGTATCCCACCTCCGAGCTACACCCCCAGCCCTTTTTATTTTTTTATTTGGAAACAGGGTCTCACTAAGTTGCAGAGGGCCTCACTAAATTGATGAGGTTGCCCTTGAACCTGTGATCCTCCTGTCCCAGCCTCCTAAGTACTACCACAATGCCCAGCTCCCTAGTTTATTTTTTATTTTGAAACAGGGTCTCACTAAGTTACTGAGGGCCTTGCTAAGTTGCTGAGGCTGGCCTCAAACCTGCGATCTTTCTGTTTCAGCCTCCCAAATACTGGGATTACAGGCATGCACCACCATGCCTGTCTGCTTCTGAGGTTATTAAAGTTTAAAACTGCACTAAGACTTTTTGGAACACCCTGTTATTATGTCGGAGTCAGTTTGACCTCAAAGTCTGTGTGATAGTAGCATATGGCGCGGGGGGGGGCATTTAGGGTAGTTGGAGGGGGCAGCCCAGCCCAGCTGACCCTGGACTTTGCTACCTCCTGTTGAGGGTCTCTAGCGGGTCCCCTGCCCCAGCTGTCTCTTTCCCTGCCTGCCCTGTGGTCCACAGATCCTAAGCACGATGTCTGTGATGAGCCCTCTGCTGTTGCCTGTCTCGATCCTTGCCCATCTGTGGCACCCCCAGATCGGAGCCCCACACAGCTCTGGGTCCCCAGGTGTGAGGGCCGGTCTTGGTGAGGGGAAACAGTCCCACCCTCCCACCGCCCTGACCTGAACTGGCCTCCACTCTGTCCTTGGTGATAAGAGACCTGGGCTGCTCCCCTCGCAGGCAAAGGCAGGAGATAAAGTGGTTGAAAGACCAGACCGGAGCCGGAGGAGAAAGGGTGGGCCTGGGGAGTCTCCGCCTGCAGCCCTCGCAGCTCCTCCCCTGGGCTCAGCTCCTCCCCACCTCCCTCCATCCGTGGCTGCCAGGGCAGTGTGCACCAACTGCAGTGGGAAGTCGGGTCAGGGCTCAGACTAAAGTCAGAGTGGAGACTCAGGCGGGGCAGATTAAGGGTCAGCTAGAATCAGCCATCACCCGCCAGCCCTTCCAGAGCAGCCCACCCTGCCCTGTGGGGCAGGAGATACTGGCTCCTTCCGGAACCTTCCATAGCACCCGCAGCTGGCGGCTCTGACCATGCCATCCCCTGCGCTCCACCCCCCTCTCCAGCTCTGTGTCCAGGGTGACCAGAGCTGCCTCTGGGCAGGAAGCCAGCCCAGAAAGCCCAGGACATCCCTGAGCGCCTGTCGCCATGGCAACGTGCCCGCCGTGCCCCCCCTCAAGCCAAGTCCAGGAGGCTTTTCAAATTCAGAACGCCAGGATGGGCAGGGCCTCCTAGGGCAGCAGATGCCAGCCCCTCCGCTGGTGCCAGGTAGAGAAACTGAGGCTGAGTGGGGAAGGGAGGGGCACCTGTTGATTAAGGACCTGCCCCCACTGTCCTCAGTGCCACTGGGCGGGCTGGGGGCCTGCAGTCTGGTCTCCGGGGAGGGATTGAGGGGTGGGCAAGCCCCCCCCCCCGCCTTGATGGTGCGGCCGTGCAGGAACCTGACTCTGACCATGAATAAATGATGCTGGCAGGCAGCAGCTCTCGTCCCCGCCCCCGAGCGCCACCGGCTGGCCGGTCACTCAGCATCTCCACACCACCACGCGCTGGTGATCTGCAGCGGGCGCGGCAGAGACGGCGGCGGTGATGGCGGGGCAGTCAGGCAAGGGGCCCCTCTGGGCCCTGGGCAGCGCTGCGCTGGGGCTTTGCCTGGCGGGGGTCGCCGGGCAGCTGGTCGAGGTGAGGAGGGGTGTTGCAGAGGGCAAGGGTGGGAGGGGATTCAGTGGGCCGGCTTTGTCCCTTACTCTCCCCTGGGAGACCCAGCCGAGTAGGGTGACAACCCCACCGTGGCTGCCAGACTTTGTGGGGGTACTCAGCTCTCACTGGGGGGGCTGGTCTGATGCGAGGGTGCATCGTCTGATTTGGGGCACATGAGTCTGATTTTCGGCACATGAGTCTGATCCGGCTGGGGACACAGTCCTGTCCCTGTCTTTGGTCTCCTGAGGGTGTGCATGTGTGCGTGCAGGGCCCCTCTGTGGGGAAGAGTCAGACCCTGGACTTGGGGTGTTCTGGAGGAAACAGCTCTGCTTCAGAGACTCTTGCAGGAACACCCGCCCTGGGAAGGAGATGAAGCCACTCCATTGAGGGTGGGGCAGCAGGATGGGGACACCCTTCCTGAGCAGGAGGGGAGGGGCAGGCAGGACCCAGGGACAAGGGAGCTATAGAAGGCTTCTGAGCAGGAGAGAGTCATGAAACCTTCTACTTTGGAAGGAGAATAAACTAGAAGAAGATGCATGGTGGGAGAGCAGGACGGAGATGCCAAGATAGCCCGGAGGTGGTCAGGAACCTGGTTCAGCCATCTGCCGCTCCCTGGTCTCCCCTGTACCCTGTTCCTGCAGAGCCTGGAAGGGGAGCCAGAGAAGGGACTGGAGGAGCGGACCGGAACCTGGAGGCCGAGCTAGAGGGAGAAGTTCCCAGAGCAGGGCTGGGAGGAGTTGAGGAGGAGGCCATGCTGCCGGGAGAGCATGGAGGGACAGGGAGACAGCCCAGGAGAAGCAGTGGGGCAGGGAGGACAGAGCCATGCCCAGGGAGCCTAAGGGACACCACCTGAACTGGAGGATCTAAAGGGAGAAGGGACAGAGACCTGCACCTTGGAGTCTGTCCCTGCGGCTTCTCTTAGGAGGTACGAACAGGAGGCTGGAGTCAGGTGTCAGCTCTAGTGTCCCTGTAAGGGGAGCCAGGCTGGCTGGAGCTCACCTGGGCCCCTCACCAGCCACCCTGAGGCCCTGGTGCAGAAACTGAGCTGGCCTGGGTGCATGCAGACTGCATGGTGGCGGCGTTGTAAAGCGCTGTGAGCCCAGGACTCTTCTCCCCACCCTCAGGAGTTCCTTCCCCCCAGCTCATCAAAGGAAATTACATTTGGAGTCCATCTGTGTACAGCCCAGGCAAGGCCTAGTCCCTCCCTCTGGGGAGGCTCCGGAGAGATGGGCAGGCCTCCAGCCAATTCACCTCCCTCCCAACCCTGCAGAGGCCAGGGGTCCAATGTCAACTCCCTCTCTGGCTCTCAAGAGGCCAGGAGTCCAGGTCCCCACCCTCCCCCGTCCTTCAGAGACCTGGGTTCCTAGTCACCACCTCCTGACCCTGCAGGAATCACCCTCCACCAGCCTTGCAGCTCTGAAGGAGGCCTCCAAGCCTCAGAATTCACCCCCAGCAGGGCCACCACATGGTAGTACCTGACTATTTCCTGCCGCCCTCCAGCCAAGGCCCCACAGGAGCGAGAGCGGGCCCAGCTCCGTCCATCTAAACTGGAGTGAGATGGGCAGAGATGAGCGCCTAGCTGCCCTGGCCTGGAACCTGGGGCCTTGGCTGCCCTGTAGATGCCCAAGGCAGGAAGGTGTCCCATAGACGCCCAGGACAGGGCCATGTCCTTTCAAGATACCTAGGACAGGATGGTATCCCCTGGACACCCAGGGCAGGACAGTGTCCCCTGGACCCTGGGGCAGGGCCCTGTCCCCTAGATGCCCAGGGCAGAATGGTGTCCCCTAAGACCTGAGACAGGACTGTGTTCCCTCAGACCTGAGGGAAAGCTGTGTCCCAGAGCCCTCAGGGCAGGACGGTGTCCCTCTGGGAGCATGGGCGAGGATGGGCGGTGGCTGGCTCTCTGTCCTGGTTGCTACTGCCGCAGTATACACTTTGGCCTCCAGATGTCGCTCCCGCACCACAGTTTGCATGTCCAGCCCCGGGCTGAGTGCTCAGGCTTCCCCTGGGTCAGGAACTCCAGTGGGGCCTGGCCAGGTGCCCAAGCAGTGGACCCCTGACTCTAGCTGCACTGGGAGACGTGAGCACAACGCCGGCCAGCAGCGCAGCAGCAGCCTGGCCTGGTCCCTGGCTTGGATCCTGAGCCCCGGCCTGCCTGTGCCTGCCGGGGCTGGGTGGCTGGAGGTGCCCAAAGGGGCCTTGAGCCTGGCTGGGACAGGCTGTCCACGGTTGCTCCTCGGGCCTTGATTTCCCCAAGCATCAGCCAACCTCCCACTCCAAGTTCCTGGCGCGGTGGTCCAGGGCCACACTCAGTTCTTTGTTCTAAGTCTAGAGCTTGCTGTAGTCTGGGGTGTTGGTTGTGAACGTCTACAGCACTCGATGTTAGGGGATGCTGGGGCCCAGTCCCTGCTGAGACCACGGCCTCTCTGCTGACCTCTGCCTGGCTCACTGCTGTGTCTCCTGACCCGCAGCCCAGCACAGCCCCGCCCAAGCCCAAGCCGCCCCCGCTGACCAAGGAGACGGTGGTGTTCTGGGACATGCGCCTGTGGCACGTGGTGGGCATCTTCTCGCTCTTTGTGCTATCCATCAGTGAGTAGCCACTCCCTGCCCTCTCCTACCCGGCAAGAGGAGGATCCCCAGCACCCCAGCACCCCCAGCACCCCTCACACACAGGCTCAGGGCAGCAATCAGGGCAGCGCCAGCAGGCCAGGCGCCCACAGGAGGTCTGCTGTGGTTCTTGGCACCTCCTGAGCCACACAAAGTCCCCATGGAGGGCTGACGGGCCAGCGGTGACCCAAAGCTTTCTACTGGACCCAGGGAGGCCACACAGCCATTATGATAATTACAGGGAACTCCGCTGAATCTGGGACGTGTCATTTTCCCCTGTGGCTGGCCTCCTGGTGCTTTTCCTGCACTTTGGCCAGCTTAAAGAGCCCACGCCCAGGGGCCCAGCAAGGCCACCCTCCACCCGAGGCTCCCCAGAAGCCCAGCAGATGTGGTTCCCCAACTTCGAACCCTGCCTCAGCAAACACCATCTCCCAGAATGACTCACGCCCGCCTCTATTCAAAGCAGGAGACCTGTTCCTCCCCGGGGGTCTGGGCGCTTCTTGTTGGCTGCACCCTTGTCCTTCCCCCCACCCCCGCAATGGGGTCTGGCATTGGGGAAAGGGGCAGAAAATCCTGTGAAATTCAGGCCAGGTGGGGTGGCTGCCAGGGCTCAAAGCAGACTCGGCAGAGGTTCCCACAAGGCAAACAGGGGCAGGGGGTGCAGGGGGCACAGGGGGTACAGGGAGAGGAGACCCACTCCCCCGAAAGAGCTATGAGGAGGGGTCCTCTGAGTGCAGACCAGAAGGAGGCTGGGCGGTTGTCCATCAGGCAGAATGACAGGAAGGGTATTCTGGGCAGAGGCTGGAAGAAGGCGCAGCTTCCAGTCCAGGTCTCAGATGACCCATGGGACAGGGACCCAGGGCACCCTGGCTGGGAGTCTAAGGCCACATGTAGGTTCTAGCCGGAGCATCAGATCCCTGGGGAGCAGCACACAGAGGGCCTGCCCAGATGTGAGGGGCGCCGAGGAAGACCTACATCTGAGTAGCTAGTGCTTCTCTTGGCCCCGACAGTCCCCTCCAGAGAGCAGACATCCCGCTCCTCTCTGAGAGTCTTCGTGCTGCTCCCAGCCACTGCGAGGCCCGACAGGCAGCTTAGTGGAGGCCCCGGACCCACAGCTACACGCAGGTATCCAGAGGGAGGCCACACGTGGCCCCAAGAGGCATGGCCCCGAAAGCCCAGGGTGCAGGTCCAGGGAGCAGCTCTGGGGCGCCCCAGCAGGCAGGCCAGGGAATGTGCACCTGTCCTGGGAGCCACACAGCGTCAGACCTAGGAAGGGTCCGGCAGCGCCCCGAAGGCCCCGAGAAGCAGTGAAGAATCCTCCCTCCTTCCCCGTCTCCTTGGGCCCAGACAGCTGTTAGAGGAGCACCCCTGTACCCCACAGGGAGAAGGGCATCTGGGGGTCTCCTCCAGTCTCTGGATTTGTACCCTAACCCCCTGCCTGGACCCGGGAACTCCACCCCAACCACTTTGCTTCTCCTCTTCCTTGAAGAGAAGCACCAGGCGGGGCTGGGTGGGCAGGCCTGAGGGAAGGGCAGTGTGTGAGCCCTGATCCGGCTGGCAGGGCTTGGGGCCAGTCTGCTCAGGGCCTGGTGGGCTGGCTAGAAGAGGTGGCCCAAGCCAGCAGGGTCCAGGTGGGCCACCGGGGCATGCAGACAGGGGTCTGGAAAAGACCCAAGCGCAGCTCTCTGGGTAAGAAAGGCCTGCCCTCTGCTCGGACCACAGCCATGCACAGCGAGACCCCCTGCAACCCTCCACAGCATGTGCCCAGATGCTGCCAAGGACCCCCGCCTGTCCATTCTGGAGCCCAGAACTGCTCCCAGAAGCAGAGGCCGTAGGGCCACCCCAGAAATCCATATGTTGCTTCTCTCCCACTCAGTCCGGGTGAGACCAGCAGGCCCCAGCACCTGGCTGAAGGGAGACTGCCTGACTGCACAGGGTGACCCCAGAGGGCGCTGCAGCCCAGGTTACCTAGGTCTGATCCGTTTCCCCAAAATAGGCCAGGCTTGTCCTCTAGGGCCCTCCTGCCCAGGAGTCTGCCAGGAAGTTTTGTCTGGTCATCTGATTTATAATAGGAACCAGTTCCAACCCCTCCCCTGGGGCCGGGGCCAAGGTGGTCAGACTGTGGGGGCCTTAGAAAAATAAACTTGGTTCTGGCAGCCCCGGCCTGCCCTGCCCATCGCCAGACACGCCAGCTCCGTGCCCTGGCCCAGCTGGCGTGGGTGCAGTGGCCCTCCGCCGGAAAAGCACTCCTGGAATAGCTCCTCTGAGGTGAACGCCCTGGGCAGGGTCTGGGCCCTGTCACTGTCTCCCTCCGCAGCCAGCAGGGGCCCAGCTGGTCCTCAGGGAGGCCATGTCTGCGGGTATCTGCGCAGCTCCGACTCTGCTCTCAGGAGCCTGGGGAGGAAGCCTGGGGTGCACTGGAGGAGATCCAGGGTCCTGGGATGCAGAGGCAGGACGGGCTTTGTGAGGCCACAGCTTCTGTCATCAGCAGCCCTGCCCTCCGTGCCTGACGCTCAGTCTAGCCAGAAAGACCCTCAGGACCCGACGACCAGCCATGCATTTACAGGGCCAGTGCAGAATGAAAATCCGCGAAGCTTCTTGCTCAAACATTATGAGGAATTCGATAGGAGATCGCTGAGCCAAGCCTGGGCCTTCTAAGAACAGGACCCACCAAGTCCGCTCTGCTCAGGCCGCCGCCTGGCCTCAGAGCCCTGGGACCAGGATACGGAGCCTCCTGCTGGGGTCTCGGGGGAAGCACAGCCATGGGGTGTCTGAGGCCCGGCCCCCACAGGCCTGCCGTCCTCCCTACAGTTATCACCCTGTGCTGTGTCTTCAACTGCCGCGTGCCACGGACCCGGAAGGAGATTGAAGCCCGCTACCTGCAGCGAAAGGCGGCCAAAATGTACACAGATAAGCTGGAGACAGTGCCGCCCCTCAATGAGCTCACAGAGATCCCTGGAGGTGAGCAGGCCCTGGTTACTGCCCCACTGGGCACGCCAGAGTCACCCTGTCCCCGTTCCTGCCCTCTACTCACAGCACGTGGGGGGGGGGCAGCCCTTTCCCCAGGGGCCAGAGCACAGAAATTTTTCAGAGAGGCAACTAAAACAGGGCACCTGCTCCCCAGAGGAGAGGTGTGGAGGAAGAGGAGGAAAGGGCAGAGGGCGGGAGGGAGGCTCCAGGCCCTTCCCCACCATACCACCAAGCCCAGGACCTGGCCTCCCGCTAGCACCCGGCCTCTTTCCTGCCCACAGAGGATAAGAAGAAGAAGAAGAAGGACAGTGTGGACACAGTGGCCATCAAGGTGGAGGAGGACGAGAAGAACGAGGCCAAGAAGAAGAAAGGGGAGAAATGAGGCGCGTGCCCCAGAGCGGCAGCAGGGCTGGCAGGCCCCGGAGCTCAGGCCCAAGCCAGGTCTCAGCGTCTTGGACCCCGAGCCCACGCAGAGTCTGTGGTCAGAGGGGGAAGCAAGGCCTTGGCGTGTCCTCGAAGCCCAAGAGGGCAGGGACAAGACTACACAGGTGTCCGCCTTCCCGGCCTGGAGTCCGCGCCTCGCCCACCATCGGACACTTTCAGTGGGCCACCGTCCCGCTGCAGATGAGAGTGGCCTCTGTCCCACCTTTTCCAGCAGGGGTGGGGGTGGCCACGCAGGAGTGATGGTACACAAGGCGGCCTGCAGGACAGATCGAGTATGGCTGGCCGTGAGCTGGGAGAGGGGTCTGCGGAGCAGGAGCTTCTGAGTCTTCCAGGTAGCAGCTCTGAGGACCAGGAAACTGCCCCATGCCTGGCAGGGCTCTGTCCCTGGGGACAGAGCAAGCCCCAGAAGCTGGAGACCCTGGGCAGCAAACACCAAGGGCAGGACAACCAGACCACTTGTACGTGTTGTGATGGAGCCGAGGCTGCAAGGCCACGTGGGGCCCAGGGCTCAGGGCTCCGGGCTCCGCTGGGGGCTGGAGGGGTGGACCAGGGGTACGAAGGCTGAGGCCAGAGAGAACAGGGGAGAGAGCTGGGGCCTGGGCCCAGGGGATCAGCGAGTCTTTGAGAAGCCAGAGGACGCTGGCTGCTGATCTGGGCTTTCTGTGCCCAGCAGTGGAGGCTTCTGGGCCCTGAAGGACCATGTCGGGGCAGCAGCCTTCCGCCCGCTGAGTACAGCAGTACGCAGCGTCCTCTTCCCCCATGTCTACTGCCAAAGTGAGCATTTCTGACCAGAAGACAAGGGCCGAATGCCCCCCCGGGGCCGACTCCTTGGGGAAGTAGATGCACATGGGGCACTAAAGAGACACTGGGGGAGGCTTCGAGCTGGGGGAGCCTGCTGGAAATCAGCCTGCGGAGACTTGTAAATAAAGCCAAACACCTTCTCAGACCCAGGCCTATAAACCCGCCTCCGGCAAGGACCCCCAGTCCCGGAGCATTTCCACACAGGGCAGCGATAGGTGATGCAGGCCAGGCCAAAGGTCCCCCCGACTCTTCCCCCAGCCTGATTAGGGCGGACAAAGGTGTCCCAGTAGCTGAGTACAGCTGCAGCCTCAGGACTGGGGAGGGAAGCACTGGGTGGACGAGGCCGCCCTCCACGCTCCTCTGCTCTACCCACCATGTTCAACAGACCTATGAGAGTCTGGGCCTGCTGCTGGGGACCTGAGAGTCACCCCAGGCTCATGGCTGGCCCCAGATCGCCACACTCTGAGGATGCTAGCATGACCAGGAGCATGGCACCTAGGAGCAGGGAGGTGGCAGAAGCCCCAAGAAGTCTGAGTGTTCTGCCGCCAGATGGGCACAGTTGCTGGCCTCGGGTCTCAGGGTCCAGCCCATGCTCCTCATACCTGGGCTGGCAAGGGTCATCCTCCCCACAGGCCAGACCCCCTGTGTGGCAAGGCAGTGAAGTCCAGAGGGGCAGGGGTCGCTCAGGGTCACACAGAGTCGTGGCTGGGGACCGTGGGTGTCATGCATCAGCCCTGCCTCTGACCCGGGCCCTCCGCAAACCCACTGTGGACAGGCACGACGTGCTGCTGGGGACAGGGTGGGACCCCAGGGGCACTGCCCAGTCTCCGGGGCCAAAGAGTCAAAGTGTACTGTGGCTCTTTGGGGCAACATAAGGGTGTGTTCTAGCCACTGGCCAGATGACAGCGGAGTGGAGGAGAGCCTGGCTCCCGCTAGTCTCACGGAAAGAGCACAGTCCCACCTGGCACAGATGGAGGTGACCCTCGCCCAAGCTGGGGTCCCTGCAGCCCCGGCTTCAGATGGGCAGTACATTCTAGCCCCTCCATCACTGGACCCCAGCATCACCACTCACACTCCCTCCACTTCTTGCAGGAGTCACCCCAAACCTTTGGACGGGGCAGATCCTCGGGGCTCTGCACTTTCCAGTGTAAACTGCCCGCATCCCCTGTCCCCACCTGTAGACACACCTGTCTCCCACTAGAGCCGACGCAGAGTTAAGGCCTCGGAGGCCAGGCAGAAGGAGACACGGACAGTGTTTAATGGAGCACCTCTCTCCACTCTGCCTCCCTGACAGCTGTGTGTGGTGATCTGAGCTCCAGGGGCCGGAGAGGCCTGGTGAGGGGGCACCCAGGGGCCGCACACACATCACAGTGCAGCCAGGAGGCTGAGGGACAGCGACAGAGCCAGTAGCAGGGTCCTGGACGGGACGGGCAGGGCCAGGGGCTGCCCACTCAGGTGGTCCCAGATCCACTGCTGGTAGGAGGCCACTCGCAGGAAGATGGGCGGGGAGTCACTGTACTTGCAGCCCGGACCCCAGCTCATCATTCCCACCAGGTACCACGTGCCCGACAACGTGCCCGTGCCCGACAAAGACGTCGAGCAGACCAAGGGCTCCCCGGTGAGCTCCTGCAAGGTGGGGGGCAGAGAGAAGGGGTGGGGAGGCTCAGTGAGGCCTGAGGGGAACATGACCCAGCTCAGGGACCCTCACCCCAGGGTCTCTCCTCAGCCTCCCGTCCCGTGTCAACACAGCTGACCCAGGGGCCCTCCTCTCGGGCTTCGTCCCCCACCTCCCCATCCCACTTCCAACCTCCATCCCCACCCATCTCTCTCCTGGGGTCTTCACCCTGCCCTCCATCCCTGTCCCCTACCACCGGCCGGCCCTCCCGCCCTCTCCCACGCCCCTCGGCCCTGCGGGCTGCTCACGTAGCAGAAGTTTTCCCTGCTGACGTCCTTGACACAAATCATCTGTGAGGTGACAATCTGCACCAGGGAGGAGATCCTGGACAGCCTGTGGTAGAGCTCCTCACACTCCTCGCTGTTCAGGATGACCACCTCCTTCTCCTGAATCGTCAGGAACTGGGGCCATGCGCCTGCAGGACGGGGCCCCCGCGGCCAGCTCCATCTCCACCCTCTCGGCGCGCCCCCATCCGGGCCCCCCAGTCTGCTGTGTGCCACCCAGACAGAGACCCTGGAACAGGGTCCTGCCATCTGGCCTGGCTCCCCCAGCCTGCCCAGCCCACGGCTCCTGTACCCGCCCTGAGTGTCGAGCCCCCTCCCTGCAGTCTCCGCTCCCCACCAGCCTGTCTCCATCCCTGGCCTGAGCTCCTGGGAGACAGGAGACTTCTGGCAGCTCCCCGCTATTCCCCAGACAGGCCATAGCATGGGCTGTTTGGGGGGTTTGGTGGCCCTCGAGGCCACAGGGAAGGGCATTCTTGTGGGTTGGGGGCTCCTGAAGGGAGTGACATTTCCAGGGCCCATCAGGATGGGCCTGCGAGAACATGCCTGCCATGAGGGCCTTGCTCCTGAATGGGACGACTCAACCAGGCCCCAGCAGCTCCCCACCTGCAGGTGCAGACTGCCCGTGGGCCCTCCCTCCCTTCTAGAAAGTTCTGCTTGTGTGGCTTGGGCCTAAGGTGCAGGGTCATCAGAGGCCAGAGTGGCAGTGGTGTGGCCACCACCGAGACCCTCGGGGGGAAAGGGACCTCAGAGACCAAGTCAGAGAGGAAGGGCCCAGGAGAAGATGCCTGTGGGGTGCCCAGGTCCCCTCCCACGGCGGCCTGGGCGCTCTGACGCACCGTGAACGTTGGGATGACCCCAGCCGGTCACCATGCAGAGGGCCCGGTCCTCCAGCACGTAGTCCAGGCCGGGCAGGCAGATGGGCCGGATGTACTTGTTGTACGTGAGCGCGTGCTGGAGCTGGAGGAGGCCGATGTTGTTGGCCTGGCCAATCCAGGACCAGTACCGCTGAGGCCGAAATCTGCTGTTGATGATGATCCGGAGCACAGGGACGTCGGTGGTGGTCTGCGTCACCTGGTCGATCCATGGACTCCCCACCCTCACTGTATAGTTAACAGGCCTACGGGGACCGCGGGGTTCTGCCGTGAGCTTTGGCCCCTCCCAGCCTCCAGCCTGCCTTCCCCCCACTCTCACCACCCCCAGCAGACCCGGGCAGGCGCACCCCTGCTTCCAGCCCCACAAGCCTGCACCCCACAAAGACGTGAGCAGGGTCCCAGGCACACTGTGTGGAGGGGAGAGCAGGCTTGGGGAAGCCTGGTGGCCGCTCAGGCTAACCAGCTGGGAAGTGTTGGGCTGGGGACCCCTTTCTCTACTTCCAGACTTGGGACTCTTTCTACCATGAATACTGTCCCCCGAGCAGGGGACAGAGGCCCTGTGTAATCATTATGGGCTGCCTCTCAGGCTGCCTGCTCAGCACGGCTCTGGGGCCCTCTCCAGGTCAGCACAGGGTTTCCCCAAGCTGTTGCCCTGGCCTCAGACACCACACAACACCCTTCTGTCCCTATACCAACCGGACACCCCATGAGCCTCCGTCTTCCTCCCTGTCTCCCCCACCAGCCTAAAAGGAAAGAGCCATTGCTCTGCCCCCGCCCCCAGGCCAGGGTGGCTCAGGAGTGTCCCAGCCCCTTGACTGAGGGAGAGAAGGATGAGTAAGGGGGAGGAGCCAGAGACCCAGGACCTCTCCTGTGGAGAGGAGGCAGGAGGCCAGAAATGGCCTCTCCATCCCTCATCTGTGGAATGACTGCACAGAGTGAGGGCCAGGCCGGGGGGGGGGGGGCTACGCTCCAAAGACTGGTCCCAGGAAGCACCTGCGGACCCAGGCCCTGAGGCTGGAGCTGCGACTGCGCTGCCACCGCCACTGCCAATGCAGGTCACCAGCACTCCAGTCCTCCCCACCCACACCTGGGGCAACCAAGTCCCCAGCACTCCAGTCCTCCCCACCCACACCTGGGGCAACCAAGTCCCCAGCACTCCAGTCCTCCCCACCCACACCTGGGGCAACCAAGTCTCCAGCACTCCAGTCCTTCCCACCCACACCTGGAGTGACCAAGTCCCCAAGTCCTTCACATCCCCAGGCCCCAACTCACTTGGTCAGACAGTGGGCGGCAGCCAGCACCCACTGGGAGGAAATGAGGGTGCCCGCACAGACGTGTTCGCCATTCACCTGCACGCTGACCATCCAGGGCCACCGCCGAGCCATGGCCTCTGGGTCCCTGAGGGTCGGGTCCGGCTCGAAGGAGAAGCCGCAGGCTGAGGAGGAGAGAGCTTGAGGAGCGGCCTCAGAGCACAGCCGTGCTCCTATCCGTTCCCACTGCTCTAGCTGGACTGATGCTGTGCTGTGCCTGGGCTTCCAGCCTCAGGGCCTCGCGCTGCCCAGGTCACCCCGCCCCGTCCCACAGCCTGCGCCCTGGAGCCCCCAGTCCCAGCCTGTGGCAGCCCCTCTCTCTGTTAGGGACCCTCTCCTGTGATCCATTGGAAGGTGGGTGCCCAACAGGAAGAGGGGCCATGTGCAGAACAGACAGCCCGGGGACGCCAGCCCTGCTCCACGCTGGCCTGCAGAGCTGCTGCGGCTGTCAGGCGGTGAGGAGGGCTGCCTGCCCTGAGGGTGCGGATTGCCACAGCCACCTTAGAAGAGATTTTTAAATCAAAGATGCACTGTCCAGAGCCCCAGTAGTCCCAGGGCTAGGTGTTTCCAAACAGATTCGTGGATTGCGACATCAAGGTAAGCAGCCCTGGCCCTGCTGCGTTTTCAACTACCATTTATCTGCAGTGCTGGGGAGGGACCCGGGCCTCACGGGCTCTGGGCAAACGCTGCACGGCTCAGACACCCAGTCCCCACCCACTTCTAAAGGATAAGGCTGGAAAGGGACCGCGGGGGCGCACGGGGACGCACACGAGCCAGTCCCAGGCAAGTATTTCCCCGACGGGTCTCCGCTGAAGGCCACGTCTACACGCGCGCCCGCACACACGCGGCCTCGGAGGCGGAGCTGGGGCCCGGGGCTCACGCGGGGGGCGGGTCGGGGCCAGGCAGGCCCGCAGGGACGAGACCCACGGCCGGCAAGCAGGACCTGCCCGGCCCCCGCCACGGTGCGCGCTGGGGACGCTCCGGGTCCCGGGTCCGCGGGGCGCGCAGTGCTCACCCGGCAGCACGACGGGCTGGATGCTGGTGGCGGGCGGCGCCGTCGAGGGCGGCGTCTGCTGCACAGCGGCGTCCTGCCGGGGAAGGCGAGGCCGGCCGGAGCAGCCTGCGGGGAGAGGGCGGTGAGCGGCGGCGGGGCGCAGCAGCACCAGCAACAGCAGCACGAGGGCCGGGGCCGCCCGCCCGTCCTCCCGCGTCCTGCACCGGGGCGGCATCCCGACGGCAGCCACGCGCGAGCGCGGCGGGCTTCCAGGAGACGGCGCCCCCCGGCGGCACGCCGCGCCCTCTAGCGGCGGCGGGGTCGCCATGCACCTCCCCGGGGTGGGCCTCGTCGGGCTGCCGCAGCTGCAGCTGCAGCCGAACCCACAGTCCTGGGGCCAAGTGCCCGCCTGCCCTCCAGCCCGGGAACAGCAGGGCCTTTCCCCTGGGCGCTTTTTTTTTTCTTTTCTTGTGGTACTGGGGATTGAACCTTTCTACCTCCGAGCTACACCCCCAGACCAATTTTATTTTTATGATGTGAAACAAGGTCTTGCTAGGTTGATGAGAGACTCACTACTTGCTGAGGCTGTCCTGGAACTGTGATCCTCCTGTCTCAGCCTCCCAAGTACTGGGATTACAGGCGTGCATCATTGCACCCAGCAGATCAACATGTTTTAAATAATTTTTAGCTGGGCGTGGTGGCGCATGCTTGTAATCCCAGTACTTGGGAGATTGAGACAGGAGGATCACAGGTTTGTGGCCAGCCTCAGCTACTTAGCGAGGCCCTCTGCAACTTAGACCCTAATTCAAAATAAAGAATAAAAAATAGGACTGGGGATGTAGCTTGGAGGTAGAATGCCCCTGGGTTCAATCCCCAGTAGCACCGAAAACAATTAATTAATAATTTTTAGCCGGGCATGGTGGCACACGCTTGTAATCCCAGTATTTGGGAGGCTGAGACCGAAGGATCCGGGTTCACCGCCAGCCTCAGCTACTTAGTGAGGCCCTCCGCAACTTAGTGAGACCCTGTTTCCAAATAAAGACTAAAAAATCAGACTGGGGGTGTATCTTGGAGGTAGAATGCCCCTGGGTTCAATCCCCGGAACTGCAAAAAATAAAAAATAATTTTTAGAGACGGCAGCACTTTAAGCACCCCTCCCCCACCCCCAGCAAGGCTCCTGCATCAAGATCCATTTTCAGAGGAAAGGTGGGTCAGGTGACGTGCCCTCCTGTCGCCTGCGCTGCTGTGGGAGCAGGTCATGCCCTAGGGGAAGACTGGAGTTGGCGTCTGGGGAAGGTTTGGTGACACGGGTAGCAACTCCTGTGGAAAGTCATGCTGGAGTCCTAAGACAAGCTTTGGATCAAAACTGGGAATTCCACCAGTTATGACGGTGGAATGGGTTGGGGTCTTCGCTGCGCGCAGGCCTGCAGGTTTGGGAGGCACTCCAGCTCCCGCTTCAGTGCTCCAGCGGTCCAAGGGCCAGAGGTGGCTGGCCACTCTGAACTGGGCTCTCTTCTCCAGGCTGGCTGGTGTGAGCGGGCATTCTAGATGCTTGGTGTGATGGAGCTGGCTCAGGCAGCTCAGGAGCTCCGGGGACAGTCACCGCACACATTTACCCTTCCCGCCCCAAGCCCCAGCCTGCAGGGGCAGGAGGAGGTCCTGGTGGGGTTCTGCAGACCCTTAGCGGGCCAGAGGTGGGAGTGCCACCCACAGGTCGGGTCTATGATCTACCACTGTGTGTAGAAGCCAGCAGTCACAGGAAGGTCTGGGTGACAGCGCTGGTCACTGACCCGGGCAGGCCTGGGGCCCTGGGGTTGCTGGAGTGGCCAGGCAGGGGCTGCACCCCTATTTGGCAGGAGAGGAAACTGCACCCAGAGAGGGGAACCATCTCCCAACGTCACCCAACAAGCAGGAGACCAGACCCTTGAGAAGGCTCAGCCCAGAGGCCAGCCAGGCCCCTTGGGGATGAGGGAGGTTCCGAAGGGCTCCAGTCATTGGGGACGAGGGAGGTTCCAAAGGGCTCCAGTCATTGGGGACGAGGGAGGTTCCGAAGGGCTCCAGTCAGAGGCAAGAAGAGGACGACATCAGTGGCTAAAAATTCAATAGCATCTTCATTGGTCTGAAAAGGGTCATTTGGCCCACCCCCAAAGTCACCCTGCCCCGATGTCCTGTGCCACCTGCAGTCCCCTGTCTTGGAGCTGAAAACACACTTCACAGGAGCCACAGGGAGCACAAGCAGATCAGCAGAGCACAGCCCGGGAGGAGCGCCAGGCTCTGGAAGGAGGGCCCAGCCCTGCTGGCAAACTGCAGGTCGGAGATGTGCCTCTTGATCCAGCTGGAGAAGTACGAGGTACTGGTGTAGGCGCTCGGGAACTGGCGCCGTTTGCAGCCGAAGCTCCAGCTCACCACCCCCATCTGCACCCAGGTGCCGTCCACCCGGCAGACGAGTGAGCTGCCAGAGTTGTCCTGCAGAGGAGAAGGAGGGAGGCCTCAGCAGTGGGAGCCTCAGTGGGCCTGTGCAGTCCCCAGGTCACCTGCTCCTGACACCAGAGCTCTGTACGGAGGCCCAAGCTCAGAGGCCGGCCTCCCCTTCATTATCCTGCTGACTCTGCCCTTTACTCCCTGGACCTCCCTGGAGCCCTCAAGGTGCCCTCGGGCTTCTGCCCACAGTCCTACCTGCAGACTGAGCTCTTGGAAACAAACCGCCAAAAAAAAAAAAAAAGAAATGCAAACCGCCTCTCTCTTTTAGGGCAAAAAGGGGTGCATGCATAAGACTAAGGTTTACAATGACATGTCAACAGGTAATAGCTGTTATTTCTGACATTGGTAGGTTTCTCATGATTTTTTCCTTTTTTTGGGGGAGGTACTGGGGATTGAACCCAGGGGTATTCTACCTCCGAGCTACACCCCCAGCCCTATTTTATTTTTATTTTGAAACAGGGTCTCGCTAGGTTGATGAGAGTCTCACTACTTGCTGAGGCTGTCCTTGAATCTGCAATCCTCCTGTCTCAGCCTCCCAAGTACTGGGATTATAGGCATGCGCCACCACGCCCGGCTTCTCGTGATTTTTTAGAACTTTGTCGTGTGTGCATGTGTATGTGTGTGCGCATGTGCCGGGTGTGGTAGCACACTCTTGTAATCCCAGTACTTGGGAGCCTGAGACCGGAGGATCCGGGTTTGTGGCCAGCCTCAGCTACTTAGTGAGGCCCTCCGCAACTTAGTGAGACCCTGTTCCAAAATAAAGAATAAAAAATAGAACTGGGGGTGTAGCTTGGAGATAGAATGCCCCTGGGTTCAATCCCCAGTACCGAAAAAAGATGAAAATTATATAAAATATAGAGAACTAGATAACAGTAAAAATGCTGTGTATTAAAATTTATAGCATGAGCCGGGCGTGGTGGCGCACGCTTGTAATCCCAGTATTTGGGAGGCTGAGACAGGAGGATCCTGGTTCATGGCCAGCCTCAGCTACTTAGTGAGGCCCTCTGCAACTTAGTGAGACCCTGTTTCAAAATAAAAATAAAAAATCGGAGCCGGGTGTGGTGGTGCACGCTTGTAATCCCAGTACTTTGGGAGGCGGAGACCGGAGGATCCGGGTTCGCGGCCAGCCTCAGCTCT
>PVJS01003378.1:0-76168 GCA_004027185.1 Glis glis
GTGAGGCCCTCTGCAACTTCGTGAGACCTGGTTTCAAAATAAAGTATAAAAAATAGGGCCGGGGGTGTAGCTCCGAGGTAGAATGCCCCTGGGTTCAATCCCCGGTACCGCAAATAAAAAAAAAAAGAAGTATGAATGGCCCGCGGACCCTCAAACTTGTGGTGGTTTGCATCTGAAGTGAGGACATTGTTGGATATTGTGCCCTTACATCTGCAGTAAATCTTAGAAGTTTGTTAAATAATCACATTGCAGTATTTCAATGTATTAGATATTTTTATATTTATTAAATCTTATTGGAACATATTTTTCATATGTATTTCAACCCTTATATATGTACAACTTTTTTCTCTGTCTCAGTACTGGGGATTGAACACAGGAGTGCTTTACAGCTGATCTACATCCCCAGCCCTTTTTATTTTTTATTTTGAGACAGGGTCTTGCTAAGTTGCACAGACTGGATTCAAATTTGCTGTCCTTCTGCCTCAGTCTTCCCAGTAGCTAGGATTACAGATATGTGCCACCATGACCAGCTCATATTTTCCTCCAAAAATTGGTACTTAAGATAATTACATGAGAAAAATATTTAAAGCCAGGAAAATGTGTGTCATTTGATATGCATTGAATGTATGAGAAGCATTTTTATTTTTGTAAATGATTAGCAAATCTTAGAGCTAGAGCTAGTGATATATCAATCCTCCTTTAGCAGCATGGAAGATTGACAGTATTGACAACAGCATGACAGTACTCATCTATTTGAGAAAGGTTCAGATGATATCTGAATTTAGAGCTCTGAATTCATTGGCGTTTTATACTCTACTCACCTGCATGCATTATAAAGTTAAATGAGAAATCATGCAATTATATAAATTATTTATTAGTTTTATAAAAACTAATAAAATTGATGTGTTATTTTCAGTGAGACTGAGTATGAGGGAAAAACAAGGACAACAGAAAATCAACATTAAAACACACAGTAATGATTGTCATAGGCCACATCTACGAATGGGTGTTAAATTATTATGCAAAAGTTTAAGTAGAAGAACGCCTGCCTGTTCTCAAAGCTTACCTCCATAAAGTTTGATGACCAGGCAAATTCATATTGGAGATTAGCTCCTGGATGAGGGAGGGAATATTGATGAAAAAACTGATGAATTTTCAATAAATTTCGATGTTTACTTAGTAGTATTATACCCAGGTTAATCTCTCAGCTATTTAAGGGGTTAACATGAGGGGCTGCTGAATAAAGTCTATGCAAGAACTTTGTATTATGTTTGAAACTTTGTGTAATTACAAAATATCTCAAAATTAAAAAATTAAAAACAAGCACAATTTATTTCTGGTTGCCAGGGTATTATTCCAGAGGATTGACTCCAATGGGTACCATGGAATTTTTTAGCATGATGAAACTGTTATATGTCTATATCTTGATTATGATGGTAGTTACAGGACTGTATTTTTTAAACTCATGACACTGAATATTCAGTTAGGCTAATTTTTGTATGTAAATTATAACAATAAAAATGTAATAATTTGATATGTGTTACAACCTATAGATGCATCTATAGGTTACAAGGAAGTAAGAGAATTTTTTTCTTTGACTATTACCACAATGGATTTGAAATTTGTAATAACTTATTGTATTTTAAATATTTTAATTTATTGATTTCATTTTATTCTGTATTATAATTCTCCTAAAACCTAGTATAACTATGCACTGCGCTAATATATCACAGGTTAATTGAATAAAAATTCTGAGAAAATATTAACATATGTCCTACTTTCTGTGTGCTTTTTGCCAGGTTATTCTCTAAAACCCAGAAATTAATTTTATCTATTAAGTCCTAATATAGTAATAACAAAAATATCTGACCTTATAACATTCTTACCAAGAATCAGACATTGCATTTAAATAATTTATGTGGAATATTTAATTTAAATGCCAGAATAATTATAAGAGAAAGAAACGCTCATTGTTTTCAACTTAGAGATTAGCAAAGTAAAGTTTACAAATATCATATAAATTGAAAAGTTTACCCAATGAGAATGTGCTGGAGACCAGGTACTAACCATAATCTGGTGCTGCATTCTTAATCTGTATTATAATGATCAAATACTGGGCTTATTTTGTACTGTGTTTTAAAATATATGATCATACTTAGCTCTATTCCTGTCAAGTCTATTTATACACTAGTCCTATTCCCACATAGCAAAATGTTTAAAGGATTTTCTAAATTAATAATATCTAAAATTTCTTTCATTTTTCAGATTAAATATATATTAATTCTAAAAGCCACAACTGTAGACAGAAGACATTTATGAAGTTTAATTTAGCTTGTCTTTTTATTTTTAGCATAGTAGTACCTGATAACAGAACCATTACTAGCTAATTATGCCTTTTATTCTTATTTTTAAAATAGCATTTGGAAATTAGACCAGAGACTTTGAAATTATTGGAGGAGGGCATAGTTGGAGCACTCCAACATATAGGCACAGGGACAGCATTAAACTAAAAACTTTCTGCTGATCAAAGGAAACCATAAGAGCCTAAAGAGAGAACCTAAAGAATGGGAGAAGATCTTTGCCAGCTATTCCTCTTACAGAGGAATAATATCTAGAATATACAAAGTACTTAAAAGACTTACCAAACTAGCAGCCCAATCAAGAAATGGGCAATTGAACTAAATAGACACTTCACAAAAGAAGAAATACAAGTGGCCAATACATGCATGAAAAAAATGTTCAACATTACTAACAATCAGGGTAATTCAAATCAAAACTACACTGAGATTCTATCTAACCCCGATCAAAATGGCAATCATCAACAAGTCAAACAGCAATAAATGCTGGTGAGGATGTGGGGAAATTGGAACTCTTCTACACCATTAGTGGGAATGCAAGTTAGTGCAGCTGCTATGGAGATCAATTTGGAGATTCCTCAGAAAACTGAGAATGGATCCACCATATGATCCCGCTATACCATTCCTTGGTATCTTTCCAAAGGGACTGAAATCAAAATATCATGGATGTTTATAGCAGGACAATTCACAATAGCCAAATTGTGGAACCAACCTACATGTCCATCAACAGATGAATGGATTACAAAATTATGGGATGTACACACAAGGGAATTCCACTCATCAACAAAGAAGAACAAAATTATGTCATTTGCAGGAAAATGTATGGACCTGGAGAACATTATGTTAAATGAGATTAGCCAGGCACAGAAAGTGAAGGGTCATATGTTTTCTCTCATATGCAAAAGCTAGGTAGTAACTGGGATATAAGAGGGACTCTAGATAATGTAGCAGAAACACTTGAGGGAGGTGGTCTTGGGAAAGATGAGGGAGGGAGAGAGAGAATTAAAGAAGGAAACACTTCCACTGACATTATGTACATATGTGAGAATATCAATAGCTTGTATGAGGAAGGGAGGAGGGGGGAAGGAGCCTAGGGAAACTCACCAAGTGCTATGTACATGTTTGTCACTATTACTATGAACTAAATTATGAAGTGATACTATAATGCATCAATAAAAGCAAATAAAATAAAATAAAATAAAATAAAATTTAACAATAATGTGTTAAAATAAAATAGCATTTGGAATTAAGAAAGACCTCTCAGGAGGTAAGTACCATGTTCAAACAGTTAAGAAGATGAGGTTATCTTTTCTTTTCAATTATGTCTGACCTCATATTCAATATTAATATCTGAGTAATTATACAAAGAATTGTATTCAAGCAGGGTGTGGTGGTGCACACCTGCATTTCCAGTACTTGGCAGGTGGAGACAGGAGGATCACAGTTTCAAAGCCATCCTCTGCAATTTAGCAAGGCTCTTAGTAACTTAGTGAGACCCTGTTTCTAAACAAAAAATAAAATAGGGTTGGGGATATAGCTCAAAGGTAGAACACCCCTGGGGTAAATCTCTAGCATCAAGAAGAAGAAGAAGGAGGAGGAAGAGGAGAAGGAGGAGGAGGAGGAGAAGGAGGAAGAGGAAGAGGAGGAGGAGGAGGAGAAGGAGGAGGAGGAGGAGAAGAATTGTATTTAACACTGGGAATAAATTAAAATCTAAGAAAATATTCTTTGACTAAAATCACAACTTTTGAGGATTTCAGAACCAATACTGTTACAATTAAAGTCCATCATATTAACACATTCATATACTTAAATTTTATGCAAAAGGCCATAAGATAGCTTTGATGTAAGCACCTTTAGTGCTGCTCTATTTAACATTTATTGCACGTTATAAATCTTTAAGACTAGTGGAAAGTCTGAAAATTTTTCATATATTTTAAGGTAGTAATGGGACATTTATGCACATTTGTATTTATCTACTACTTAGAAATAAAAAATTACACAACGCCGGGCGTGGTGGCGCACGCTTGTAATCCCAGTACTTGGGAGGCGGAGACCGGAGGATCCGGGTTCGCGGCCAGCCTCAGCTATTTAGTGAGGCCTTCTGCAACTTCGTGAGACTCGGTTTCAAAATAAAGGATAAAAAACAGGGCCAGGGGTATAGCTCGGAGGTAGAACGCCCTGGGTTCAATCCCCGGTACCACACACGCACACACAAAATTACACAAATTCTACTGGATTAAAAAAACCTCCAAATATTGATATTTTTCACTTGCATATAAGGTTACTCTCTCAGTATTAAAGGTTACTTATGAGGGAAGACAAGATGAGAACTGAGCAAGAACTCTACATTGTTTGAAATATTGTATAATTCTCTAATATTTCAAAGGTGAAAAATTAAAGAAAATATAACTTAATTGTTGCCAGGGTGTTATGAAGTGAATTAGAGCAGCTGGACTTATTTCTAAATATTATTCTGGATAAATTTTTACTCAAGCATCAGTTTTATTGCTATGCAAATGAATAGTGATATTCAGTAATGTGTTTTATTAAATTATGCAGTATTATTTATTTTGATCAATATATACTGTTATATTCTGCATGTGTGTATAAAAATAATGTTTCTATTTATTACAATGTGTGTGTAATATGCTGTTTAAGAGCTAGAATTCAAGCACTCTTACCCTCATTTATGTCCTTATTTCCCTATTTTCCAGCTAAAACCTCATGGTTCAGGTCTATCATTGTTCACTTGCAAATACCCTGATCCTATTATTTCTGTCTCTGGCACATTTATCTAGCAAAAGTATAACTCAGGTTATATTCAATTATCTTCCTATTTCATGCCTCCACCCGAGCAGCTGACTGCAGCTGGAACAAATTTCTTCATTGATGAACCCTTCATGGTGAGAATGGCTGCCAATCAAATATTCTGCTGGGATGAATAGCTGGGAACCTCTCTCCACTGGGACTCAACATTTAATCCCCACTCATTTCCTCTGGAATGCATGTGCCTCCTCTCTCCTGTATGTTAAGTGCCACATTACTCTTTTCCCATTTAGAAGAACATTTATACCTCCCTTTAGTTAAATACAATAGCCACTTCTATGTTCTTGTCTCTTGAAAACTTAAATTGTTTAATCGCACTTGAGACTTTTTTAGATTTTTCCACCTTATTCTTTCAAAATTTCTGTGTCCTTTGGCTATGGTACATCTTGTAAACATTTTCATGAGTTTTCGTTCTTTCTTTTTTTCAATACTTCACCTTCATTGAAGTGCTACTCTATTACGCTTACTGTAATTTCTGATGTATTAGGTTTAAATTAACCGTTTTAAATTATTTTCTATTACTTTCATTTGTTCCTTGATTTTTTTATTCTTTTTGACTTCTGTTGGATTGCTTACTACTCTTGTTTTTTCATCTGCTCCCCTAATATAGTTTTCTTATATATTTTATTATTATTTAAGTGGTGATCATAAACTACAGTTTATCTCATGGTTCAGCCCTTATGAAACAATTCCAGAAATTCAATTTCAATAATTGCTCTATTGATGGTATAAATTATAGACATTTATAAAATGACAGATATTTATAAACCTCAGAAGACACTAACTTTAGGATATTATGGTCAATATTAATTTATATTTAATCTAATTTAACTTTATCAATGCTTTTCATTTGTTCTTACAGTACATAAATTCATTTAGTATCAGTTTACCAAACATCCTTTAGGATTTGTTGCCGAGCAGGTCTGTAATGCCAGCTTCTCTAATGTTGCTTCAGACTTGCTTTTAGTTCTCCTTCATTTCCAGATGGTGTTTTAACTACCTCAGATTTTAATGTCAGTAGCATTTTTTTATTGCTTTTCAATATTTTTGTCAGTTTCTGTTGGTTGGTTGACTTGCTGTAGGTTTCTATTGAGATTGAGCCACTGCACTGATCTCCTTTGAAGTAGTGTATAAGTAATTTTACCATGTATTTTATTAATTTTCATTTGAGTGTGATATACCTAAATGAGGTTTCATTTCTGTTTAACTCAGTTTGGACTTACTGAACTTCATGAATCTGTTGGTGGTGTTATTCACTATTTTGGAAATGTTTCATTTGTTTTCTTTTTAAATATTTCTTCTGCTCCATTTCTTCTTCTTCTTTCTCTAGAACTAAAATTACAAAGATATCAACATTTCACTGTGTTCCACATTGTTTTATTCCCTCTTCTTAATCTATTACTTTTTTAACTGTATCAAATTAAATGTTTTCTGTGGAATATTCATTAAATTTACTAATTCTGTTTTCTGTTTTGTAAAATGATAATTTGCTTGATCATGTTACTAATATTTACCAATATTTGACATCTCTGGGTCCATTTCTACTGCATTTCTTTTTCTTTCTTTTTGCTTTATTCATGCCTTGTAATTTTTTGGGGGTATTAGATATTAAGGAAGAAGATATGTTTAAGCATGGCATGGTGGTGCACTCCTGCAATCCCAGTACTTGGGAGGCAGAGGCAGGCGAATCACATGTTCAAGGCCAGAGTGCAGTAATAGGGCCAGGGGTATATCTCAGAGGTAGAATCTCCCTGGATTCAGTCCTTAACCAAATGAAAAAGAAAACATGTTTAATACTGGCCAATGCTTTCTTCCTTCAAAGAGATTAAATTTTCTTTTGCCAATCATACAGAGTTCTGATAGATCATGTTAAGCACATGTTAAGACCTGGTTTTAAGACTAACAGGTAGTAGTCTTTATTGGGTTTTGCTTACAGGGAGTTTCCATTAGTACTAGAGTATGTACTTTGCTCCTAAGGTATCAGTCTCCTGGGATGAGAGCTAAAACCTAATCCTGTGTGTACCAAAACTGGACCTTATCTGTAGTTTGTGTTTCCCCTTCACCACGTTGGTGTCTCCCCATTGTTAAGGCATACCAATACTCCACAGGGAAAACACAGAAGGAACGACATTTCAAAAATAAAGTATGCTTTATATGTTGCAAAACAGTTTTATAACTAGCTTCATTTTTAATGCTCTATTAGGGGCAATCACATTTCAGTTATATTACAGATGAAGAAAAAATAAGGCAACTTTTCATAGTACAAAAAGTTGAGCTTGCTTTGGATCCACAAAATTATATATTCACACATGTATATTTATATGTGTATACATACACACAAAAAGAATAAGAGATATTTTGTTCATTAAAAGACACTATTAAGCATTAAAAAAATTAAAGGAAAGGAAAAATATATTTGTAATACATGTATCTGAAAAAAAAACTTGTATCCAGTTTATATAAGTAACTAATCAGTATAAAAATACCTCAGTTGAAAAATAAACATATTATTTATATTTCACAAAACAGGATTTTGAAATGACTAATAAATGTCAGGAAGGGGCACAATCTTACTAATCACAGTTTTTGCCTATTTCGTGGTTTTACAAATTATTTTGTGTAGGAGTTATTTATGTAACAAGTTATTTGTCAAATATGCATTGTAAATATTTTCTCTTCATATATGACTTGCCTATGCATTTTATCAACACTGTTCTTTAAAGACTAGAGCATTATAATTTTGGTGGATAAGAAAATTTTATCTACCTCAAAGTTGCAGATGTAGTCTATGTGTTTCTAGAAGAATTGTAAGTTTTTATTTTAATCATACAATCTATCCCAAATTAATAATTTATGTATTTTATGAAATTTGTGTCTCTATTAATTTGCCAAAATATGCAGCAAAATGTGGAGAAATGAACTTTGCTGTCTCCACTGACTTGCATTGACTCCTTTGTTAAAAATCAATTTACCCGGGCATGGTGGTGCACGCTTGTAATCCCAGTACTTTGGGAGGCGGAGACTGGAGGATCCGGGATCGCGGCCAGCCTCAGCTCGTGCATGTGCGCACGTGCACGAGCGTTCTCTCTCTCTTTCTCCCTCCCTGTCTCTCTCTCTCTCTCTCTCTCTCTCTCTCCCTGTCTCTCTCTCTCTCTACCTAGTGAGCCCCTCCGCAACTTCGTGAGACCTGGTTTCAAAATAATAAATTTTATAATAAGCATGTCAATTTCTACAGAACAGCTTCTATGGTTTGTTAATGTTTTTAATGCACAGGTTATAATCAGAGAGAAACAACATACTATTGAGTCTTCCAATCCAATTCCCATAGTATGCCTTCCAATTTGCTTGGCTATTTTAATTTTTTCTCAACTACACTATAATAAAATAGCATATTTTTATTAATTAGACATTAATTTTGATGTCATCTTAACTTTTTTAACTTTATTCTTAAGACAAAATGTGTAAAACAAGCCAATGTTCATCAATAGAAGTAACCAGCAAATTGTAGTATAAGCATACAATAAAATATATCTCAGCAATAAAAATAAAAAAATTGGTAATGCAAAAATATGCATGATTGTGCAAATAGTATGTTGAGAAAAAGAAGCATGACACAAACAGTATTATATATGTATAACTTAATATATAATATGCTATTTGTATATATATATTTATATACATATATCTATATGAACATATATATATCACATATATATGTGTATTGTGTATATGCATATCACATATATATACATATATATATATATATATATATATATATATAGTGTCAATGTGGATAGAAATCATAGTAGTGCTTGCCTCTGTTTGGGCAGGGGATGGCCTGCAAAGGAGCACGAGTGATCTTCCCAGATTGCTGGAAATATTTTGACTATAAATCCATAACATGGATTTATAAATTTGTCAAATCTCATCAAACTACATACTTCTCTGCATTTTGCCAGATATAATTATATAACAATATAAGCATAATACTTATCTGAACCAAAAATTAAAATTAAAATAAAAACTTAGTTCTTTAAGAGTGAAAATGGAAAAAGAGAGAGCACAATAACCATTTATTCTAAATCATGGAATTCAACCCTTGTGGATAAAAATCTAATGGACCATTATCTTAAAATGTAACTGGGATTTTTTTTAAATGTAAGACATAGAGATGTGGAAATTGCTTCTTTGTTTCTGACAATTTTACAGTTTCCAAGAGAGAGGAGGCATAGAAAAACACACAGGGCCACAGGGGGCAGTCAGGAGACATAGGCAGTGAGGGAAAGAGTGGACAAGAGACTTTCTTATGGTTTTCATAGGAAGGAACAGTTGGTAGAGGCAGGGTTGCAGGCTAAGTAGGTTTAGGATTGGCTAGTTGGAATTATTTCAGTGGGTTTCAGGGTGTAGGGCTATCATGAGTTGTCTGATACCTGAGCTGGGGTGCTTGGGGCAGGAGAATATATTGGCAGGAAGTGTAAAATCCCTCTAAGAATTTGCTAAAGGTAGGGATTAATTATATAGGCTTTGGGTTGGACAATTCGCATAGAAAATGCACATTTGCAGGAAGTAGTTTTCTTTCTTTAGGAATTACTAGCACTGGGAGAAGAAGGTTCTCCTAGGTAAGCAAGGCCCCAGTATTTCAACTCATAATATAGAAAAATAAAAAATGTGGTTAATACAAACATTATACTTCGCATAATACTTAGTATTTTGTTTGTTTGTTTTTAAGATAGGTCTACATATCTGAAACAACATTTCAAAATACAAATCAGGGTCCTGGATTTTATAGCTCTGTGGTTTGAGGAAAAACATCCTTTATGGCCATCTGACAGAATGAAGGGAAATTTACCCAAACACAGAGTTGGAGGATATTTAGATTGCATCCTGAGCCACAGTCGTAAGAGAACAAAATCTATGGGAAATGTGCCTTCTCCAGAAGAGATCCTTAAGCCTCTTACTATTTGTAATTTTACATGAGAACAAAAGAATTTCACATATGTGGATTCACTTTTCAGTAATAGTGAATAAAACCTATTAAATGGGACATATTTTTTTTATCCAGTGACTATTATTATTTATGCCGAGTCATGAAGACAGAATAGCTGGAAGGAAAACCAAATGTTATTATCTATAAGAAAACCTTACACTGCTCTCTGGGTTGTTCTCTTTCTTCAAACATTAGCCTAAATTCCTCTCATCCTCAGCTGTCATCTCTTTAGTTCTTTCCTGGTAGTTTGATCCCAAACCTCACTCTTATTTTTATTTTTTTATTATTATTTTTTACCACATATATCACTTTTAATACTAATATAAAGGTTAAAAATAACTATAGCTACAATAAGGTCCAAACCTCACTCTTAAAGGATCTAAGTGTGTAACCACATCCTCTCAGGATGGGGATGCTACATGCATCCATTTATACCTGAACCTGAATAAGGGAGTACTAAGAGATGCCCAAAAGGATTACTTGAGTCCCACACATATTCTTCCCTTGCCTCTATTTTTAAAAATATGCCCAAGTCCTTCTAATAATCAGTGTATTACCCCTGTCAAGATGGTGACCCCTCTTTTCAACTTCTTATCTCTGTATACAAAGGGTCCAGTAAGCCCAGGCAATAGCTGTAGTTTGTTCCCTGGCAAGAATATACTGTATTTGGAGATCACAATCTCCAACCTGTAGGGTCCAGAGTTCGGGGGACTGGAAGCACAGAATCTCTCAGAATATGCAGAGATTTTTCTGAATATCACAGCAGTGATATGTGGCGCCACTGATTTTACTCCTTAGTTCATAGAACTACCTATTCTTACTACTGGGAACACAGTACAATGGTCTCTGATTTAGTGCATATATAGATCTTAAAATATGGCATCTCATTCTTGTAAAGAATTACCTCTGTATTGGAGATTTGTCTGAGCTTTCAAATGTCTGTTGCAATGTTCTATCAACCCTTCAGTTTTGTGATGGTGTTGGTGTGACATAACCAGTGCTGTGTGGGGGGTCTTTTGCTCAGATTCTATCTGGTGTGGGATTCCATGCTTGTGGATCAAATATTCTCCAAACCTAGGGATAGTGATTCTTTCTGAGACTATAGGCAGAAAAGGTGGCTATATCCTTGGAATAGGTAAGTATCTGCATGTAATGAATCACTGACTCTTTCAGAATGAGGATTGAGCTGGGTGTGGTGGTACACACAGGTAATGCAAGTAGTTGAAAGGCTGAGACAGGAGGATTGCACATTTGAGGCCAGCCCCAGCAACTTAGCAAGACCTTAAATAACTTAGACCTTGTTTCAAAATAAAAAATAAAAATGGTTGGGGGTACAGCTCAGAGGTAGAAGGACCCTGGGTTTAGCCCCCAGCATCCCCCCAATTTTTTTTTGGAGAAGGATGATGAAATATCAATTTGTAGGCAATAAATAATGCCATAGAGAGGTTTAGCATTGGTCCCTCTGTGGATTTGGGGATCCAGACCCAACAGTAGTTATATCAGCTTTCAAAATATCATGCATAGCTTCCAAATTGTCCAATTCATATGTCCAGCATGTTTGTTATGGGACAGGAAAGGACAAATCCTGGCTCAAATGGCCCAATGGTTATCTGTATTTGTTCTAAAATGCTTCTTTCACAATGGAGACTTTATGTTAATGATTAATATATGATACAAAAATCTTTACAGTTTATGGTAACACCCATATGTTTTTTCCAGAAGTTTTTTTCAAGATTTCTTTGACTTTATTATTACAGAATATTTTTTTGCATACCTAACATTTCTTTATTATATAACACAAATTTCAGATTTTTTTTCTTTTGCATGCTTTCATCACAATTCTTGACATTTATCATATGACTTCTTTCCACTCCTCCTTAAATATCTGCTCTCTAATATCATAATGACTTATAATAATAGTAACTTTGTCACATTACATTGGTATAACATTTAAAAAATTACAGAATATTTCTATCCAGGTCTCCAACAAAATGTTTAAGCCATCAGCTTCTATCTAGAAATCTCTATATTTTCTAACTTTGTTCTATTTCTTCTTTCAAACAAAGTGGATGAGCAGCTAAACTGCTCATAGTTCCACTCATTTGGATGATTTTTCTTGACTCTGTCTCTTGGGACCCTCCTTGAGTGTACTGTGATGTAGCAGCTGCATATTTATGGCTCACACCCATATACTGAGTTTACCCATCTATAAACCAATTTTGATCCCTTCTTTCTTCCTCTCTTTTAACTGAACATAAATGATATCTTTCCCTAAACACATAGACACACTTGTTTATAGTTGCTACTGTGTGGGTTCATACAGGTGTCTGGGCTACCTGATTAATGAGCTGACCCCACAGCCAGCTCATTCTCTTTGGTTCTGTTTATGCTAAATTCAGAAGGCATATTTTTTTCCCCTTAGGATAGACAGCTGTTCGGCCTGTGCAACTTTATGACTTGTCAGATTAAAAAAAAATGTTTTAACTTATAATAAGCAGCCCTGGATCCTTGGCTACATAGAGTGTAATGACCAAGCTTTCCATCTTTATTGGTGCCCAACAACATTCCAGAGGCTATTTTAGGATGGAGGAGAGTAAGTCTTCACTGCACATATAACCTTGCTCCATTATTCAAGGATCTACTTTGTGGCTTTCCCAGTGTGATTTTTTCCCATCATCAACCACTCCAACGTCATATGGTTTGCTTGAGAGTTTGAAGGTAGTGGCAGAGCTTGTGGCACTTCAGCCTCCACCTGTCACAGTCTTTTTGTGCTTGAGCATCCATGTTTCCTGTCATGGTCTCTATCATGCTAGGTACCTCTTGTTTGCCCTTCTAAGTCAGCATGATGATGCTAATGTAATGGGGCAATGTAATGACCTGAAATTTCATTACGCGACTCAGATATCGTTGGACATCATTTAGTAGAGAATGAGACAGAGGGTAAGCAAAGAATAGCTAATACTCTGGAGATTGTTAGTTTGTTCTAACAATGATACCACATCTGACATGGTGGAAAATAGACCTATTATTTAGTTGAGCTTCTTTAGTCTGTAGTAATTTTTAAAGACTATTCAGTTCCCTTGGGGAAAGATTAGTGAGTTAAATGAATATATGAAAAATGATAGGGACTATCAATCCTTTAGATTTTTAAAGGTGGCACTAATCTTTACATCTCCCCTGAAATTAGAGATTGTTTTGGATTTACTATCCTGGCAAGGAATATAGGGTTGGTAATTTCAACCAACTATACTTGAAGAGGTGTTTGACCATACAAGTCAATAATCCTTTGAAGGGTTACTCCAATAGACAATTGTATCATTTCCAAGTATATACTCAGACAAGAGAAAGGATAATAAGGTATATCTGTAGTGACTATCCTCATAATTTTAGATGTCAATTCATTCATATCATTGTCTTTATATCTCTGTTATAAATTAGAGGACTTTAATAGAACAAGTATCGAAATATCATTTAATATCAACTCAAGAGTTTTGGTCCAAAATCCTTGAAATGCTGGCATATTTTCTTTTCCTCATTCCAGTGGAAACTAGTTTTTTGATTATTGGTTTAACAACAACAACAAAAATCAGCCAAACAAATCACCTTGGCATACCAAAGTCTACAAATTGCTATCAACTATTATTTTCACACGATTAATTGCCTGTAAATTAAATGTGTCCCCTTTTTTACTCAATATTTTCCATGCATTGTCTGTTGGCAAAAGTCACTGTCCTTTTAAATTTATATTCTCTGAAAGTATCAGATTTTTTATGATTTTTTGAAAAATATTAAAATCTCCAACTATGTGTATTTTTTCTTTTTAATTAGGTCAATTTTTTGTTTATAAATCTTAAAGGTATAATTTTCTACCTATATGATTTTTTATCTTTCTCTTTTTATTTTATTTTATTTTATTTTTTTTGCTTTGACTATTTTTAAAATTTTATTTTACTCTTCCTGTGTGTTTGGGAGGTTTGCTATTATTTTATAGCATGTTATAATTTTCCCCTAGGTATTAAAATCTACATATTTAGCTCTTCATAGTCTACTTATAGGACACAAAAAATTCACGTGGAGTATGGACATTTAGCAAATTATAGTCCAACTCACCCATTCATCCGTATGTTATGATTATTATATTTAACACACATAAATACATTATAAGACACATAAGACAATGTTATAATGGTAAACTGCTGTTTTATAAGTGAATAAGAGGAAAATGGCCAAAAAAGTAATCTGTCTCCTTTATTTAGATACCATTACTAGCATATTTTTCATTTTCTCCTGAAGATCTTTCTATTTAATATAATTTTCTTTTAGTCCGAAGAAATTATTTTGTCATTTATTGTGGCAGAAGCCTACTGGCTACAGGCTTTCCTACTTCACTCCTTTTTATTTATTTATTTATTTTTATACTTTTATTGCTACATTATAGTCTCACATCATAATGTAGTTCACAGCAATATTGACATACATGCAAATAGCATTTGGTGAGCTTTTCACAGCGCCCTTTCGACTCCCCACCTTCCTCATAAAAGATATCGAGATTGACATTGGTATTCTCAAATATGTACATAATGTCAGTGGAAGTGTTTGCTTCATTAATTCTCTCCCTCCTCTCCACCCTCCCCAAAACCACCTCCCTCACTCCACTGGAGTTTCTCCTCCATTATGTAAAGTCACTCTTATATCCCAATTATTCCCTAGTTCCTGTATATGAGAGAAAACATATGACCCTTCACTTTCTGTGACTGGCTAGTTTCACTTAACATAATATTTTCCAGATCCAAACATTTTCCTGCAAATGACATAATTTTGCTCTTCTTTATTACTGAGTAGAATTCCATTGTGTGTATAGCCCATAATTTTGTAATCCATTCATCTGTTGATCGACACCTGGGCTGGTTCCATAATTGTCTATTATGAATTGAAATAAACGTGTATTTCACCTTTATTCTTGAGTTATATGTATGTATTAAGCATAGGATTTGGGGCTTACAGGTGTTTTTATTTTTGAGCTATGGTTTTTTTCTTATACTTTTCAAATATTTCTTAGCTTTCCTTTGGCTTTCTTGGTTTCTGATAAGAGTCTAGTCTTTGATGATATCTTTATTTCTCTCTATGTAATGTGTCATATTTCTCTTTTAGAAATATCTAATTTTCAATCATTTTCAAAATCTACTATATCTCTTGTTCACACTCAATTACTTTCCTTTGCCTTAAAATGTTAATCTATTTTCTTGGTTTTTGGTATGTTGGATTAATTTTGGATTGTTTCCTGAACTTTATGGAGGTCATTTGGTGTATTCTGGATTCTGTGATTTTTCTCTTATATCATTTTCTTTGTTTTGACAGATAATATTCCTGGTTGGGCTTGAACTGCTACTCTGTTCTCAGGCCAGGTCTTTTATCTCCAAGTGGTCTGCAATAGGTTGGTTCTGCACACATGTGTTTCAAGAGATAGAGAAGTGGGACACTGATTTGGGGGACACATCAAAGACTCTTCCACTCTGGGATATTCCCAGTGTCTTCAGTGTTCATGGTTTCCCAGCTTTTCTAGTTTCTCAAGCCAGAAATACTATTTTCCATAGTGTCCCACCAGCCTTTCCAGTGTGATCTAACCCCAGAATAAAAATTAAATCTCTAGGAAACAACTTGTGTAGCTTCTGTCTCTTCTCCAAGCAAAGCCTTTCTGCTTCCATATTATCCAGCATTTAAAAGTAACAGATAATAGCGCTGTTGAAAATTGTCTTTGGCTGAACTGCTTAGGGATTATTCTGTGTAGCCACGTGTAAGGCATAAATTAGAGGTGTAAATATATATGACTTAAACATCCTCATACATTTTTATTTTTATTTAAGGAGTCTCATACTTTCTTCAACATTCATGGTTTTCTGACTTTACTCTTTTGGTCCCTGGACCAGAAAGATTAAATGTTTTGCTATATACCCAGCCCTCTTGTCACTCAAAGATTATAGATTTTTGTATTATTTTTAAGTTTAAGAAATATTTTTCTTCCCTTCAGGCAGAGGATGTACAGTAGGATCTTATTCTTCTGAAATAAAACGGACATTTCTTTTATCCCTAAAATACTTCAAACCCTTTTTAGTTGTTTTTTAATTAGTTTTATCCTGAACCATAAAATACCACATGAATCAAGAATTTTTTCTCTCATTTTACTTTTTATTTATAAAGCTTTAGAGATATATTTTACATACCATAAAGTTAACCAATTTACAGTGTATCTTAGAGGATTTTAATATATTCAAATAATTATTCAAAAATCATACAATTTAATTTTAGCAATTTTTTCATGCCACAAAAGGAAAACACCAGTCACATTAAAAATCATTTACATATCTCACTCCTCTTCTATCACCCTAGTCATAGGCAACTACAAATTTACTCAATCTCTGGGGTTTCTTATATTAGACAGTTCATATAAATGGAATCATAAAATATACAGTTTTTGTGAAGGATTCTTTCATAGAGTCAGCCTCATCCATATTATATTATATATATTATATTATATTGTATTGTATTATATTATAATCTTCACTGCTTTTAATTTATTGCTGAAGAATAGTCTACTGTGTGGATGCACTCGATTTTGTTTACCCATTCAATTGTTCATGGAAAATTAGGTTATTTCTACTTTATTCTCTCATGAATCATGTTGCTATGCACATGAGTGTACACTTTTTTGTTCAGATTTATACTTTCATTTTTCTCGGGTACTAAAGAGTGGAAATGTGAAGTTATATGGTAATTAGAAGTTCAGCATTTTGAGAAACTATCAAACAGCTTTCCAAAGTGGCTTCACCATTCTACAATCCCATCAGCAAGGTATGAAGGTCCTAGGTTCTCCAAATCTTTACCAGCATTTGTTATTGCCTTGATTTGCTGCATCTTAATGGATGTGAAGTAGTATCATACTATAGTTTTGGTTTGTATTGTCCTACTGACTAACAGTATTAGAAATCTTTTTGTGTGCTTACTGATTGTGTATCTTCTTTAGAGAAGTGTCTATTCAAATTATTTGCCTCCTTTTATAATTTGGTGATTTGCTTTTTATTGTTGAGTTCAAGAGTTCCTTATATTCTGCATGCTAGTCCCTTCTCAGATATGTTGATTTGCAAATATTTTGTCCCACTCTGTGAGTGGGTTTTTTACATTTTTGTGGTTTCCTTTGAAGCACAATTGTTTTCATGAAGTCTACTTTACATGGGTTTTCTTTTATACTTGTAGTTTTGGTATCATATTTATGAAATCATTGCCTAACTTAAGGTCACAAAGATTTAATCCAGTGTTTTGTTTTGTGGTACTGGGGATTGAACCCAGGGGCATTCTACCTCTGAGCTACACCCCCAGCCCTTTTTTATATTCAATAAGTAAATATTTATTGATCACTAATGAAGTACTAATTAGGCACTATGATTCATTCTGATAAAATAAGTCAGTCCTACAAGTAAAAAAAACTTCTTGCTCTGGATAGAAAACTTGCTCCTATTCCTATTTTCATAAGGTTAGATTCTCAACCAGATCAGATGAAATGTCATTTCCACTAGAAAGGTCATTTCTGACCACCTAATCTACAGAATGAACACCCTTCACCACTTTATCCTGCATCACAACAACCTGTTGACAATTTACAACCCTTTTTAAATTTTTTGTTTTGAAACAGAGTCTCTCTAGGTTGCTGAAAGTCTCACTACTTGCTGAGGCTGTTCTCAAACCTGTGATCCTCCTGTCTCAGTCTCCCAAGTACTGGGATTGCAGGCATGCACCACCATGCCTGGCTCCAGTGTCTTTTTTTACCCCTAGAAGTTTTATAATTATAGTCCTTACATCAACTCCATTTGAGTTAACTTTTACATACGATGTTGAATAGGGGCCCAAATTCAATCTTTGAATACAATTATCCAGTTGCCATCATTTACTTATTGGAAATACTAGTCTTTGTTTCATTGAGTTCTCTAAAAAATTATCAAATTCAATCTATTTAATTAAGCTGAGTCAATAAATCAGGTTATTTCCGGTCTCTCAATACTATTACATGAATCTGTACAAGTATGCTTGTGCCAGCTCCACACTTTCTTTACTACTATAGTTTGTATAATCTTTTTTTTTTTTTTTTGCGGTACCGGGGATTGAACCCAGGGGCGTTCTACCTCCGCGCTACACCCCCGGCCCTATTTTTTTATACTTTATTTTGAAACCGGGTCTCACGAAGTTGCTGAGGGCCTCACTAGGAAGAGAGAGAGACAGGGAGAGAGAGAGAGAGAGAGAGAGAGAGAGAACTGAGGCTGGCCGCGAACCTGGATCCTCCGGTCTCCACCTCCCAAAGTACTGGGATTACAAGCGTGCGCCACCACGCCCGGCTGTATAATCTTTAAAATCAAGAAATGTAACTGATCCAACTTCATTTTTCTATTTTTCTTTCTAAGATTGTTCTGGCTATATGGAGCCCTAATATTTCCATAAATATTATAGTTAAAGGTTTTTTACTTTTTTCAAAACAGACGACTGTGATTTCAATAGGAATTGCCTTGAATTATAGATTAATTTGGGGGAGTAGTGTGATCTTAATAGCATTGTCTTCTAATCCATGACAGTGGGATATCTTTCCATTTATATAGATGTCTTAAAATATTTTGAATAATGTTTACAGTTTTTGGTGTCAATGTTTTACATTTAAAAATATTATTATGTATTTTATTTTATCATTATAAATGTAATTATTTTTTAAATTTCAGTCAATTATTAATTATTAGCACATAAAATGCAATTGGTTTTTGATAATGAATTTATATCCTGTTTGCTATACTCAATTATTCTAATTTCTTCTTATGATAATTTTTAATGTATTTTTGTAATTTTCTGTCCCAAGCATATGACAATTACATAATCTCCCTGGTTACCATCACAAGTGTAATATTGAATAGTGGTGAAAATAGACATCCTTATTTCATTTCTAATCTTGGTGGGGGCTTTCATTTCAGTGTAAAATATGATATTAACTGTGGGATTTTGTAGGTACCTTTTTCAGGTCAAGAAAATTCTCTTCTATTGCCAGGTTATTGAGTATTGGTACCACAAAAGAGTGTTGAGTTTTGCCACATACTTTCCCTTTACTGTGCATTTTCAAAGCATTATTGCACTTTGCAGCTGTTCCCTGTGTCTAAATATTATTAGCCACTTTCGTATATGCAAACTGGTGTGCCTGCGAGAATTACTGCTAATCATCAACCACATTTATAGATGGATTTGTTTCAGATTTACATGATTAAAATGTAATCATTTTCATTATTTACTCAACTCATATTATGGTCCAAAGGGTCTTAATGACAGGACATTCAGTCCCCCTTGAATCCAGATAGATTAAATACATTGTAATAGTGAATACTGAAACAGAAGAAAGCCCTGACCCAGTCAGAGCACTTCCAGAGGATCTTAAATATCTTAAGTATCTTAAATATTTGAGCACCAAAAACATGTTGCTTCCTTTTCTCAGTGCTTTTTTAAAACTTTTATTGATGCATTATAGTCTCACATTATAATGTATTTCAAAGTGATAGTGACATACATGCACACAGCATTTGGTGGGCTTTCCCCTGGCTCCCTCCCCAACCCTCCCCTTCCCCATACATGATATTGAGATTGGCATCGGTATTCTCACATATGTACACAATGTCAAGTTAAGATATTTAATATCTTAAATATAAGTTTAATAACATATCCAGTTTTGTAGAGTACACATTGGACCTACTTAGAGAAAATGTATACCTTTGTAAGACTGTTCTTATGTAATTCATATCCAATCACCCTCTCACTGGGACCACTTATTCCCCACTAGTCTTCCACTCTTCTCCATCTAATTTTGACTTTTCCTTTAGTTATCAGTTTAAATGTCATTTCCTCAAACAGTTCTTCCCTAGTGATTCAATCTTAATAAAATTTACCATGTTGTTCTTCTATAAAACTACTTTATAGCCATCTATTCTTTGACTCTCATGCACTTATCACAATTTGTAAATATTTACAAAAAATGAAACTGAACAATGAATAGATTCAAGGACTAGAAAAGCTTACACCCCAGCTCTGCTACTTATTATGCTATGATCTTAGACAAGAAAGCTAACAGTTCTGTGCTTCAATTTTCTCATATTGTAAGACAGAGAAAAGGAACAATATATGCTTTTTCAGTATTGCTGTGGGTTTGTATAAATACTGAGGGATATCCACACAATGGGATTCTACTCAGCAATAAAGAAGAACAAAATTGTTCATTTTCAGGAAAATGGATGGACCTGGAGAATATTATGTTAAGTCAGATTAGCCAGTCACAGAAAGTGAAGGGCCATGTGTTTTCTCTTATATGCAGAAGCTAGGGATAATCAGGATACAAGAGAGACTTTAAATAATGGAGAAGAAACCCCAGTGGAATGAGGGGAAGTAGTCAAGGGGAGGGTGGACGGAGAGAGAGAATTAATGAGGAATTACTTCCATTGATATTATGTACATATGTAATAATACCAATTCCAATCTCAATATTGTGTATAGGGAAGGGGAAGGAGTGAGGAGGGAGCTGGGGAAGCCCACCAAGTGTTGTGTGCATGTATGTCACTATCACTGTGAAATACATTGTGATGTGACACTATAATGCATCAATAAAAGTGTAAGAAAAAACACAGAAAAGGAAGCAAATGTTTTTGGTGCTCAGTGAGTATTGCTGTACTAAATAGCATCTTTGAATACATTCTGGAAATATGTCACCTCCAGGTGCATTTAGGCAGGGTGTGAGATTGGCCAGCTGAACACGGGATGCATTTTTGTCCCAATAGTTTATGGTGCACAAACTGTACAGGTATATGTGCTGATCTTGAACAAGCATAATGCCATTTGCTGCTTACTATTCTCTTCTCATTCCCTTTATCTCATTTTCAGGAAGATGTTATCAATTAGGAACTTGAGTATTTAAAAACAAAGGTGGCATGTCATTGTGTATCCTCCCTTATCCTCTTTCTTTATCATTCTGTGGAATATTCTTTCTAAAGTACTGGCTTCCCCAATGCTGCTTCATATTTCAGATATTTTGAGCATTTTGCAATGCTTCAAGGAGATAGTCATTTCAGGTAAGGGACACCTATTCTAGACAGGTGGTTATTATGCCTCCATGTTCTACTTCAATTTATTCCACATTTTACTGTATCTGGTAGAGATACTTCTCATTCCTTGTGTTTAAGAACTGTACTCATAACCTAGTTTCATTGAAGATGGATGGGTTTACTTCTTAATTATTCAATGCATCTTAAGAAATCTGGGAAATAAATAGGATTCAAATTATTTTATTTCAGCATCATTTTAATAGTTCACACATTTTCCTATTGGATGTTAAGATCCTTGCAACCCAGCCAGGTATAGTGGCACATGCCTGAAATCCCAGTACTTGGTGGGCTGAGCCAGGAGGATCATAGGTTTGAGTCCAACACGTGCTAACTTAATGAGATTGTGTTTAAAAACAAAATGAAATAGGAATGGAGTGTAGCTCAAAGGTAGAATACCCCTGGGAGCAAGCCCCATTGCCCCCCACACAAATGCACACACATGCGCACATACTTGCAACCCAAGAACACTTGTATAGAGCCTTGTATTTTATAAATATTCAGTAAATAATAGTGTAATGCCCTAAAATATATGTTAACCAGAATAACACATCAAGCCCAGGTGCTGATCCTAAATAAAATGAAAAGTACATTTATAATTTGATAATTTTCATAGCAATATCATTTTTTATCATAATCAAAATTAGGTACTTTTTAAAATAAATCATAATGATGGCTATCAGTTTATTCTACTTTTACATTTAAGAATGCAAGAGTGTCTATGCCTTTAAAGTAATGGAATTCCAGAGAGTGAATTTATAAACCTCACTTAACACCTGCCCAAAGAATGTGGTCATAAACCACTTTGAAGGTAATCTCCATTATTCATTTTAACTTAGTTTCAGTGATGTGGATACAATACTCAGATTTTTTAAAGCTTTCAGCTTTTTCATCATCCTGTCATTTAGAACTCCATCAAAGGTTCCTTTCCAGAAGTCAAAAGAGCTTATCCCATGTGCACTTTGATACAACATTGCATTTCCCATATTAATGAGATAGCTGAAAGTCAGGAGCGATTATATCTTAATCTATGAAAATTATTTTATACCAGTTAGTAAATGGATATTTTCCTCAGTTTACTTATTTGTAAGATATATGTGTACATGCGTATGTATGTCCTATATAAAGATATTTTAAAAATCATTTGTAAGATACATGAAAAAAATCAGAATTGGGGTATAGTTCAGCGATTCAGCACATGTTTATTATGCATGAAGGTTTGGCTTCAATCTTCAGCACCAAAACAAGCAAAAAAATCAAAATCACCCATTATTTTATTTGAAGTTTAAGTTATTAAAATATTTTCCACTTAGCTGGGTACAGTGTCACTGTTACTTGGGAAGCTGAGGCAGGAGAATTGCTCAAGCCCAGGAGTTCAAGGCCCTCTGGCAACATGTAAGACTGTCTAAAACAAAATAACCCATAAAATTCAAAACAATATATATATCCAACTGAGTGTTTATGGTAAACTGTGGTCTCAAAAGTAATGCTATTCCCTTTTATATTAATTTGAGACATTTTAATATTTGCTAGACAAATGCATATTTGCTAGACAAATGTATATTTTAGTCACACAGTGACAAAATTTCATCAAAGTTGATATATTTGAGATTTGATGTCTCTATTCAGAAAGAACTTTTGAGTAAAGGTGTTGCATTAGCAGTTTGGGGACCCACAGTATGCATTTTAGATTAATACCATAATACACTGGTTTATGTAAATAATTTTTATGTTGTATGTATGTACTGGCTACTTAGAACAATCTTTTTGTTGGTTTATTTCTCTTTCATTTTTTTGTATGTTTTTATTGGTGCATTGTAGTCTCACATCACAATGAGTATCAGTTTGGTGTTAACATACATGCACACATCTCTTGGTGTCCCTCCTCCCCTACCTCCCCCCCACCTCCCCCCCGCCTCCCCCCCCACATGTAGCACTGAGAATGATGTTGGTATAATCTCATATATACACATTGTTTATGACAGTAATTCCATAGATTCACTTCTTTCTTACCCTTCTCCTTCCCTTGTACCCCTCGCACCACTGAGGGTTCTCTGTTGTCACTGGAGTCCCTTTTGTGTCCCCACTACTCCCTAAGTTGCACATATTAATGAAAACATAAGTCCCTTCTTTTTTGTGATTGGCTAATCTCACTTAACATAATGTTCTCCAGATCTTTCCATTTTCTTGCAAATGCTGTTATTTTGTTCTTCTTTATTGCTGAGTAGAATTCCATTGTGTGTATTTCCCATAATTTTGTAATCCATTCATCTGTTGATGGACATCTAGGTTGTTCCATAATTTGGCCACTGTGAATTGTGCTGCTATGAACATGGGTATGCATATATTACTGTTGTTTTCTAGTTTCATTTATTTTTAAATGCCTTTATTGGTATATTATAGTCTCACATCATAATGTAAATCGTGTTGACAGTGACATACATGTACACAGCATTTGGTGCCCCCCACCTCCCTATTTCCCCCTTCCCAATACAGAGTACTGAAATTGACATTGGTATATTCACATATGTAAACTCTATGATTAGGATCTAAGTAAGGCATTTCTATTAAAAATAAATAAAATAAAAAAGACATGGAGTATCTATTTAGTTCACTTGCCCATTTTTTTGATTGGGTTGTTTCTTTTGGCAGTGAGTTTCTTGAGTTCTTTTTATATTCTAGATATTATTCCTCTATTGGAGGAGTAACTGGCAATGATTCTGTTGGCTATTAAGGTTCTTGATAGTTTCCTTTGCTGCACAAAAGCTCTTCAATTTAATGCAATCCCACTATTAATCCTCATTTTAATTTCTTGTGCCTTTGGCATCTTTGAGGAAGTCTTTTTTTACCAGTGCCAATATTTTGGAGCTTTGGTCCTATGCCCTCTTCAAGTAACTGCAAAGTCTCTGGTCTAATTTCTAGGTCTTTGATCCATCTTGAGTTGACTCCTGTGCAGGGTGAGAAGGTGGGATTTATTTCCATTTTTCTACATATGGATAACCAGTTTTGCCAACACCATTTGTTGAAAAGGTTATAGACATTTCACAAAAGAAGAAATACAAATGGCCGATTAATATATGAAAAACTGTTCAACATCATTAGCAATCAGAGAGATACAAATCAAAACTACCCTGAGATTTCACCTAACCCCAATTAGAATGGCAATCATTAAAAACACAAATAATAATAAATGCTGATGAGGATGTGGAGATATAGGAACTCTGATACATTGTTGATGGGATTGTGAATTAGTGCAACTGCTTTGGAAATCAGTGTTGAGAGCCCTCAGAAGAATGAGGATGCACCTACCATATGACCCAGCAATACCACTCCTGGGTATTTACCCAAAAGAATTGAAACCAGACTACCACAGTACTATATACATGTCTATGTTTATAGTAGCACAATTCATTATTGCCAAACTATGGAACCAGCCTAGGTGTCCATCAACATATGAATGTATTACAAAATTATGGGATATACACACAATGGAATTCTACTTGGCCACAAAGAAGAACAAAAGTATATCATTTGCAGGGAAATGGATAGAACTGGAGAGCATTATGCTAAGTGTGATTAGTCAGTCACTAAAAGTGAAAATTCTTGTGTTCTCCCTCATATATGGAAGCTAAGGAGAAATTGGAACACAGGAGGGACTTCAAACAAAGGAGGAGAAAACCTTAGTGGAGTAAGTGAGGGGACTTAATGGAGAGGGGTGGTAGACTTGACGAGGGAAACACTTCAATAGACATGATGTTCACACACAAATTTATCAATGCCAATCACAATGTAATGCACAGGGAGGTTGAGGGAGGGAGTGGAAGCTGGGAGGAGGGCTCCCTGAGTGCTGTGTGTATGTATGCCTCTATCACTCTGAACTTCCTCACAATGTGTGATTACAATGCACCAATAAAAATAAGTAAATAAATAAATAAATAAATAAATAAATAAATGTATTAACAACAACAACAAAAGAAACAGGGAAACCTGCCCCAGTAATATTATGTGTTATTTGAAAAGACCAGTATAAAGCACCTTTATCAAGTCCTATGGGAGGCATCATTTCCAGACTGATACTCCTCAGAGTGGTGATGCTTATATATAGTGGTGATGCTCCTGGGCTCTGAAGCAAACAGCCTGGTCGAAACACACTCTGATTCTTAAGTAACATGCAACCTTGATCAAGTCATCAGCTTTTCTGAACCTCGGAGTCCCCAACTGCAAATATAAGTGGTAATAATAATTTTCTGAAAAAGCTGATGTAATTTTGAAGCTAAATAGAATTTTCACAGACTACATACACCCATCTAATCAGACAATGTAGCATTTCCTGGTTCCTAGTGTCCTTCTCCTATTACTTTTCTGTCACCATGTCCCAGTGTAGCCACCATTCTGATATCATAGTTTTGTCTGCCTCCTACTTTATGTCAATGGAATCATGCACAATATGCTATTTTGCATCTGACCTTTTTTACTTAAAATTATGTTGTGAGATTTGTTGGTTGCCTATAATTATGAATAGTTCATAAAGATACTCTAGACAATGGGATGGGGAGTTTAGAATCAAGAATGTTTGACTATTAGCCTGGCATCTTACATGGTAGGCACTGGAGAACATAAGCATTGAAGATCAGACTTGGGAATTATTGATAGGTGCTACAACATAGTTTAGGTAAGAGCAAAGAAGGACAGGTATCAGGAATTTTCCTCTGCAGAAGAAATAAAAACAATAAAAGGGAGCCCAATAAGTTTACATTTTTTATTATCAGTTGCCATAAACTGATCATTTTTCCATGATGGATTTACACAAAAGCCCAAACTCCTGGTTTGATAAATGTAACTATATTTCCATGTTTGTAGTTCAGCCCTGTTCGATCAAGAAAGAGATTATACTTACTAGTTCTGTTAAAGCAGATGCCCTGATAAGATGAATTAATTAATATAGAAGGAAATTGTTATCTTTATAATCTGAGTTTGCTAAAGTATGTTTTCTATAATCCAAATTTCTCTTTTATTCTGCACTTTCATAGACATAAATATTATCATTTACCTTCTTGGGAAATTAAAGTGGCTACAACTATAAAGAGCTGTGATCAATTTTAAACATATGGAAACACTCACTGAGAATTTTTGCTTTCATCCAGGGACCAAAAAACTACCACATATTTACAGAGTATGTAGAAAAAATGGATTTTTATATTCATAAAATTTCTGGTATTTTTGCTAGGCCTAAAGCAATAAGTATCAAAAGTAAAGAATAAAATTCTATGAAAATCAATTTTATTCAACAACATTTATTACACAGGCATTTATTAAGAATTCAGTATGCTTTAAGCTTTGCATTATATACTAAAGATACAGAGGTAAAAGATATAGAGAGCATATACTTTACTGGGGATATAAGTAAAGATAAGTAATTATATACCTATTATAAGTGATATAATGGAGATATGAAGACAGTCCATTAAAATGGGCTGAGAACAGATTATACATCAGAAAGGAGACTTTCTAGAAGTAGGAAACTCTGAGCTAAAGAGGTATGGGAGAGGGAGGAAAGAATATTTCAGTCAAAGATAGATGTGTTTATGAAGACAATTATTTGGCACTTTAAATAGCTAAGTAGGTCTGGTTCCTGGAACATGAGAGCAGTAGAGAGAAAAAGGTGGCAAGCACTGGTCTGGGTGGGGTCCTGAGGGTACTCTGTGCCATAAATGGAAGTTTTGCTACCTTTCTGAAGGTAACAACAATCCATGAAAACATCTTTGTGTGTTGGGTTTTGAGAAATACTAATCAGTCCAATGTGTGGACAACAAATTAGTGGGGGAAACAAGCTAATGTGATGTAAAGAAGTATATGTTATTTAGATAGCTATTAGCTATTATTATTTAGCTATTTAGAAGTATATGTTATTTAGTAATATATGAGATGATTCAATGCAAGCCAGTGGCACTAGAGTCTACTAGGGAGTAAAAGATGTAATTTCAGTTGAACTTTGTCACTACTTGGGGGATGGAAGGATAGCATGAAGGACCAGTGAGTCAATGAAGATCTATAAAATCAATAGAAAATTCAGATTTGTGGAATGGAGTAGTACAAATTTGGTTATTGAGCAATCCACTTTGAGTACATGTGGGATGTCCACATGGAGATACCTTTATGTCATGAACTAAATTGTATCCCCCAAAATTCATATGCTGAAGTCCTAATCTCAAGTTTAATGGTATTAGAGAGGGGCCTTTGATAGGTAATTGGATTTAGAAGTGGTCCTGAGGGCAAGGTCCTCATCAAAGGATTGTCCCATCACAAGAGACCCTAGAGCTTGATTCCTCATTGTCTTTCTATCAACACACAGGCAGGAAGGGGCATGTGAGCACACAGTGAGAAAGAAAGCATTTGCAAACAGGAAGAAAACTCACAGGGGAACTGAATCAGCCAGCATATTAATTTTAAACTCACTAGGCTCCAGAACAGGAGAAATAAATTTCTCTTATTTAAGCTATTCAATCTGTACTGTTTTTGACTTGGCAACCTGAAGAGACTAAGATACCCCTCTGGAGTTACTATAGATTTACTCATTCAATTCCATCCTACGATTATTTTATGGCAAGGTGGATGATACATTCCTGAAAATCCCTTGAGGTTAAGATTTGGGGTCAGAATTAGATTTTATCAATTAGATGCACTGTGTAAAATTTGAAGGCAGAAGTGAGATCAAACTCTCTTTTCTTCACCAATTTCCTAAGGATAATGTCATGGAAGTGTGATTTTTCTCTGAAACAATTTCCAGAGCCTATTTCTACCCTTACTGCCTTTTCTGTATTGCAGAAGCAGTATCTTCTTTATCTTTCTTCCTAATCCTGAACTCTGAGTCCACATTCTCAAGCTTCTCAGAGTATCAAGAGGTGGTTCAGCAGTGGCATCTGTATGTCCTTGATACATGCATAGCATTAGTGGCAGCCTCAAAGAAGTCATTCCTTGATTGTTCTGGGAGTCATTCAGATGCCCTGGATAGAATGCTCCACCAGTCCACCCAGAAATCTGTGAATACTGACCATTTTGTAATAAATCATATTCTGAATAAAGCACCTACTATAAATAGACATATGAACCAGGCTGGAGGCACATACCTATAGTCCTAGTGCTTGGGAGGCTGAGACAGGAAGATTGCAGGTTCTAGGCCACTGAGTGGTAGCTTAGCAAGACCTCATTTCAAAATATAAAATGATATATCTACAAGACACCAATCAAAAGTACAAAAAGAAGCAATATATGTGAATGTCACAAGTGACAATAAATAAATAAATTAATTAATTAAAAGGACTGGGGGTGTAGCTCAGCTGTAGGATTGCCCTGTGTTCAATCTCGAGTACCACACATACATACAACATAGACATACAAATACAAATGTCCTACTTCATTCTTCTCCAAAACAATTAGCAAGAGCTTAATATGCAAGACACTGTTCTAAGTGTTATACATATATTAACATATTCATCATCTCAACAACAGTATTAATGAGGTATTGTTATTAACTCAAATTTTATCAATGAGGAAATTTAGACACAGATAAGTAACTTGTCCAACTACACCCAACTGTGAATGCTAAAACTAGAAAATAACCCAGGCTGGTAGCTTCTGAGCCTTTACCTTTCCTCCTGCAATATACTCCCTGGAGGTACAATATTTTATAAATATTTTAAGTGTATTTCAGTGACAATTTTTAGTGGAAACACTGATACTTGAGTCCTCAGCATATAGATGGTATTTCAAACCATAGAAAAGAAATGAAGTAAACCAGGCTTATAGCACATAAAGTAAAAGGAGCAAAAGAGAAGACGCTTACAGAATACCAGTGTTTAAGAGATAAGAAAAAGATAGGGAACCTTTAAAGGGATGGACAAAAACAACACAATAATAAAGTGTTGCAGAAACCAAGAGAAGAATAGCTTTAAAACTTAAAGACCTAATGTGACTGTTGAGTAAGGTAAAGTTTACATCAATGATAACAATAATAAAGCCCTTAATGATTCCTGACATGGTAGTTTTCATGAAAAGGTAGAGAAATAAAGAAAAATAATGGTGCAAGATGAAAATGGAGAGGGGGAATTTGTAGAAAATTAAAAGTCTCCTTTTTGAAGCCTGGAGGTATTAGAGCTTGGTAGAAAAGAAGTACAATAAAAATCTAGTTAAAGAATACATAAAAATACATGTATAGCATGGAAACTAAGATATGAAAGGCAGGGGAAATAAATTTGCAAATACATTCTAAAAGGACAGAGGAAAAATTTGAAGGTGCAGAAAGAATAGAAAAAAATAACAAGTAGACGTCTCAGAGGAGATGAGAGCAAGTATAAACTATAATACATGCAGATATGTTTACCTTTAATGTAGTAGGAAGGAATCAAATCTCCCCCTGAAGTCCAAAAAATAAGATAGGAAGAACAGTCTGGTCACAGTCTAGACTAATGAGGAAAATGGGAGGAGAGAAAGCTAAAGAATATCAGTGAATTCTTAGAGAACTGTTGTAGGAATGGGAAAGGAGGATGACCAGTGACACATGAAGATCTCCAATACACCAAGTGATGTATGTGTGTATCACTTCAAATCTCACTTATCTATAATTACATTGCTCCAATAAAAATATAAAAAAATCTCCATTTAAAAACAAGATCCTGTTATGCCTAGAGACCACATTTTTTAGTGAAGCAAATGACTAATTTGGATGATTGACACTCAGGGGTCTGTTGTTGAGAGTATTATCTAGTGAGTGAATTAAAAAACAGATTATGGAAATGAAGCTGTTGAACAGCAAATCTAAGAAGCATTTGGCCATTTGAGAAAAAGAAATTCTTGCACAAGAGACTGAAAATACTGATAAGGCAGGAGAACAACAAAAATTTTAAAAAAGCATGAGAATTAATTTAAAAGATAGAACTGTGGTCAGTGATTGGATGATGACAATGTCAGGGGCAGAGTAACAGAAATTAGTGGTATGAGAATATGAGAGATAAAAGTCTGAATGTGATGAAAGACAAATAATTGTATAAGGCTTGCACACTAACAATGCATATCTATGGTGAAGTCATGTGAAAAGTGGCTGTACAATATTTTAATTATCAAGATTTAAAGGTGATAAATTAGAAGATTGGTAAATAAAGTAAAAAGGATACAGGATAGGCTGACCAATGACCTAAACTTTCAAATGTGTAAGACATTCACATGGTGTGTCTCGGGCAACATTCTCACTGCTGTGACCCATTAAGTCTTGCCACATATGACTTAGAGGAAGGAAGATTTATTTGCTCACAATTTTTGGAGATTTTAGAGGTTTGGTCCATGTCAGGCCAGGTCTGAGGAGCTCAGGGCATGGCAGCAGGAGGCAGAGAGCGGGAGAGAGCAAGACTCCACTGTCACATGGTAAAGGCTGGAAGAAAAGAGCCAGCAAGAGGAGGAAAGAACCATATTTAATCCCCAAGGCTACAACTCAAGGGACCCCCTCCCTAGCAACCAAGCCTTTATTCCAACATTGCTACCTTATTTGCATAAGGGCTAGGGGGATATTCTAAATCCAAAACATCACATTCTGCCCCTGCCCTCCTAAACCTCTTGGACACTTCTCAATGCAAAATGCCTTTAGTCCATCTCCAAGAGTTCCCATAGTTTTAACAGTTCCAGCATCACTCAAAAGTCCAAAGTCTAAGGTCTCCTCAGACTCAAGGTAAACTCTTGGCGGTGAGCCCCTGTAAAAACAAAAAGCAAGTTACATTCATCCAATGTACAATGGAACAAAGTGGACATTTGCATTCCAAAATGGAGAAATAGGGCCATAAAAGAAAGAAATGGGACAAAAACAGCATTGAAATCCAGCAGGGCAAGCATTTGATCCTGCAGCTCCACTTCTATCATCCACGGCACATGGTGGTGAAATGTGATCTTCAAGGGGCCTTGGTAGCTCTGCCAATATGACCTAGTTGATTGCAATGGGTGACATACTGGCTCTTCTAGCCTGTTTCCATGACTCACAGGTTGCAGCCTTTCCTCATGGTTGTTCCATGTTTCTGACATCTCTAATTCTCAGGAGTTTTCCTTGCAGCCTTGACTTCACTCTCACAGCTTCAAAAATTACCCCTTTGGGCCTGCTTGCAGGGACTCAGACCCTGCCACATGTTACCTGACTTTCCAGGCCTTCCTCTGAAATCTCGGAGGAAGTCTTCTTGACCCCCTTTTCTACCAAAGCCAGCATTATGTGAGCATCAAGATCTACAGCTAGAAGGAAAGGTAGTCATGCCTTCTTTAAACACTGCCACTGGGCCCTTTTCAATCACAGCCGCTGGGCCCACCTCTATCTAGGCCACCACTGGGCCCACCTCTATTAGGGCCACCATTGGGCCCTCTCCCAGCTGGGCTGCCCCTGGCCCTGCTTCCATCATGGCCACCACTTCCTCCTTCTTTTCCTTCTGTCCATCTTCCTTTCTTCTACAGCCTCATCTCCTAGGCCCCAATTTTACACATGCCTTTCTGGCATGTGTAAATCTAGAAAGCCTTTCTGTTTTACTTTCTGTTCCTGAAACTCTGTGTACAATTCACTGAATGTAGACATCAATATCCATAATGCAGCTTGGATACTTTGCTATCTTGAGATTTTCTCCACCAGCTTAACCAGTTCATCATCTTTAAATTTGGCCTCATGCAAAGTTTCAGTGCCAATAAGCTCTTTGACAGAATGTAATACGTGTAGCCTCCACTGCATTTTCCTATGGAGTCCTCTTTGCCCTCTGAAATCCACTGAGCACAGTCTCTGCTACCTACCTTTCTAGCCACATTCTGGCCCTTCCAACTTCCTTTCACAAACCAGTTCCAAAGACTCACAGTCCACATGGTCAGACATAGAAAGAGCAGTGACTCCATTCTTGGTGCCTGTCTCTGTCTCGGTCAACATGCTCAATGCTGTGACTCAGTAAGCCTGACTACACACAACCTAGAGGAAGGAAAATTTGTTTGCTCACAGTTTTTGGAAATTTTAGTGGTTTGATTCATGTTAGGCTGTGTCTGAGGAGCTCAGGGCATGGTGTTGGGAAGCAGAGGGAGGGAGAGAGCAAGGCTGTGCTGTGACATGGTGGAGGCTAGAAGCAGAGTTGACAGTAATGACAGGAGAGTACCAAATATAATCCTCAACCAAATATAAACCAAATATAACCCCCCAGGGATCCCTTCTTGGCAGCCAAGCCCCACTTCCAACACTGCTACCTTTTTTCCATGAGTGCTAGGGAAGCATTGTAAATCTAAACCATTATGGTGTGAAAACAGTGGTGGAGAATTATGGAAAATTTATTTCATACTTATTATTGTTGAACTAAAGAAAGAGTAGTAGAGTGAGTACTCAAGAAGAATGACTGGACAAAATAATCTTAGAGGAAACCTGATTCCAGCTAAAGACATTATAATATCTCTGGAGAATATTGAGATGCAAAAATAAGAAAACAAAAGAGGGTAGGTGATTGCATCCATAGACTGTAGAGAACAGTTGGAAAAGTATACAGGACAAAATTTAGACGGGCCTAGAAAGAGAAAGACAAGACTTAAATATGTGGAGTTTAAGCTAAGTCTGTCATTCTAAGAACCTAAACTGGATTTGGCTTCAGGCAGTCAGCCATAAAGGCAAATATCTGATACATGGTGGAATAAACTAGTCTAAATTTCTAAATGAATGCTAGTACATTTTTTTCAAGTGCATGTGGCCATCAACCTGGGTTTTTGTTTTTGTTGCTTGTTTGTTTTGGTTTTTGATAAATGGCAAGAGTATGCTCTAAAACCTTACTGAGGATAACAAAAGAAATGTGGAGAAATTGTTACAATTCTTTCAAAGAAGATAGATCCCAGGACTTCTGAATGAGGTTAGCTATTACTTTTCATATTCACTGAATGAGAAATATAACATCTGTTTGCTCCAGTGTAGCAATAGAATATCAATCTCTTGTTAAAGAATTGGCTAGAGCAGGATTGGATTGGACTGTTCACAGATTTAATCACACCATTGTGAGGACCAACAACCTTCAGCAGAGAAGAGAAATCAATTCTGAGCCCAGTCTTACACTGTCTAAATTCCTGGAGAAGTTACTGAAAGTCAGATGTGCTACTTTCTGCATAAAAGCAATGAGATAATAATTAGTTAAGGTTACTGACTTAGAGACTGATGGCCAATTTTTTTAAAGAAATGATACTGAATGTATCAAACTTAAACCATTGTAAATATTTTATCTATTGGATGTAAAACTGAAAATAGTCTATATTTTACTATGCTGGAAATAACAGAGGCTTTGACTTAAAGCAAATCTGGATTTAATCTCCCAAGTGTAACATGTTTGTTCTCTAATATAGTAAAATTTATGTTGCATCTTGGATTTTTCAGTTATATATATGAAATGGAGGTAATAAAATTATTCTGTAAAAGGTGACTAGTAGTTTGTCTGAAATATTGTAGGACTCAGTGCATTTTGAATATCTTCCAAAATTGGATTGTAAAATAACCAATCATATAAAATCTGATTTAACATACTTCAATACCACAATGTATAACACAAATTCATATCACATTTTTATTGTTCCTAATTTTTGTGTGTGATACACCAAAATTAATGAATGACTTTATTAGCTTATTCTTAAGGACTGTTTCAAGAAGCTCTTGAAAGGGTTTTTTGAAAAGTCAATGAATTAGAGATGCTTATATTTTTTCACTCACCTAACATTACTTTGAAACAATTATATATTCACAGGAAATTGCAAAGATGGTACAGAGAGGTCCTGTGTTTATTTCACCCATGTTCCTTCAATGGTTACAGCTTACATAATTATATATAATATCATTACCAAGAAATGGGCATTGGTTTGTGTGATTATAGTTCTAGGCTATTTTACCATACATGTAGATTCACGTAACCACCACTCAGTTCAGATACAGAACGATTGCTTCGCCACAAAAATCACCTCTGGGAGACTCTTTATTAATTATACCTTCATAATCACTTTCCTCAACCCATGGGAGCCATTAGCATGATTCTATCCCTATAATGTGGTTTTTAGAATGTTCTATAAATGAAATCATAATTTGTGATCTTTTGAGACTGGCTTTTTACCCACCATCTGGCCTTGAGATCTATACAAGTTGTTGCATATACCAATAGTTCATTTTTTTTTTACTGATAAATAGTATTCCATAGTATGGGTATACATATCACCATTTGTTTAATCAGTCAACTATTCAAAGGTATTTGGGTTGTTTCAACCTTCTGGCTATTACAAAGGAAGTGGCTATAATCAATTATGTACAGGTTTTGATGTAGACCTAAGTTTTTAGTTTTCTGAGGTAAATGCCATTTACAACTTAACAACTGTATATTTAGTTCCTTAAAGGAACTGACAGAATATCTTCAGGTGGTTTTTTTTTAACATTTTACATCCCCACAAGGAATGCATGAGATCCAGGTTTTCAGTATCCTTGCCAATATTTGACATTATAACCATTATTTTTACTTTATTTATTCTGATGTGTGTATAGGAATATATCCTATTGTAATTTTTACTTCCAAAATAACTAATGATGATGAACATCTTTTCATCTGCTTTTTATGTTATTTGTACCTTTTTGGTAAAATGCTTCTTCATTTCCTTTGCTTACCATCTAATTGGATTATTTTTAGTTTTGTTGATAAGTTTTGATTGTTCTTTACATATTCTAGGTATGATATCAGTCAGATAAGGGATTTTAAAATACATATCTCAGTCTCTAGTCTTTTTTTCTCAATAGAGCCTCTTACAGATGAAAATGTTTTAATCTTCCAATTTGTCAGTTTTAATTTAGTTATAGATTGTAGTTTAAGTGTCATACACTAAATGTGCCATTCACTAAAATTAATGTGTTCAATTATGATGCAAAAGTATGCTTATATATAAATAAAAGGAATGACAGTAATGATATAAGGGACAGGAAGAAGAATTATTTTGGTATAAAATTTCACCCAAGAAATGGTATAGTGTTATTTGAAAGTAGACTTGGATTAGTTGTAATGAATATTGCAAACTCTAGGAATCACTTAAAAAAAGTATAAGTGATTCTCTAAGAAAGGAGAGAAAAAATGTCATATAAAATGTGCAGTTATGGGCTGGGCTATAGCTTAGGAGTAGAGCACTAGCTTAACATGTTAAAGTTCAGAGTTCAATCCCTAATACTGAAAAAAATAAAAAATAATGAAATGCTGAATTAAACCCATAAAAGGAAGGAAATGGCAAAGGACAAAAATCAGAAGGACAAAGGAATCAAATAGAAAATAGTAATGAATATGGTAGCTATTAATCCAACCATATCAGAAATCACTTTGAACAGCAATGATCTAAATACAACTATTAAATCCAATAAATCCAATTAAATTCAGAGATTTTCAGAGTTGCTCAAAATGCATGACCCAACAAAAAGTTGTCTATAAGAAACCTACTAAAATATATAGACATATACAGATTAAAAGTAAATGGATAGCAAAATATATACCACGGTAACACCAATCAAAAACAATGGTAGTTGCTATTTCTAACAGAAATAGCTAAATATAAAAAATAGGAGTAGCAAGTTTCAGACAAAGCAGACTTCAGAATAAGGAAAGTTATTAGGCATAAAGAGGGGCATTATAATGATAGAGTCAATTATCCAAAAAGGTACAACACTTTTTAACATGTATGTACGTAACAACACAGCATTAAAATAAGTAAGGCAAAAACTGACAGAATTTCAAGAAATGGATGATTCTACTATGAGAGTTGGAGCTGCCAAGACCATTCTATCAGATATTGATACAACCAGCAGGCAGAAAATCATTAAGGGCATAGCTGAACTCAACAATACCTTAAATCAACTGGATATAGTTGACATTTGTACCCTACTTATCCAATGATAGAAAAAAATATTTTTCTCATGATTGTATGGAGCATTTGTCAAGACAACCCACATTATGGGCCATTAATGATACCTAAACAAGTTTTTCAAAATAAAGCCCATCTAATATCTGCTTCCAGGGTAAAATGGAATTGCATTAGAAATCATTAACAGAGAAATGGCTGGAAAATTGCCAAAATGTCTGGAAATTAACAACACACTTCTAAATAAGACATGGCCAAAGAAGAAATCTGAAGCGAAATTAGAAATAATTTTAAACTAAAAGACAATGAAGACATCAAAATTTGTTGTATACAATGAAAACAGCACTGGGAAATTTATAACATTGAATGTGTATATTAGAAAACAGGAAAAATCTAAAATCAATAATCTAAGCTTTCATTTTAGAAAGCAAGAAAACCAAGAGCAAATCAAATCTAAAATAAATAGGGGAAAAGAAATAATCAATGAACAATCAATGAAATCAAAACTAGAAAATTAATAGAGAAAAACAATGAAACCAAAAGCTAATTCCCTGAAAAAATCAATAAAATACATAAACCTCTAGCCAGATTAATTTTAAAAAAGGAAGGAGAAAAAAATGAGAGGACACAAATTAATATCAGAAATGAAATGAGGCACATCACCATGGATCTGACAGATATTAAGAGAATAACAAATACTTTGAACAACTCTATGAGCACAAATTTGATAAACTAGATGAAATGCATAAGCTACCAAAACTTACACAAAAAGAAATAAGAAATATGAATCAACCTATATAGATATTAAATGTATTATGCCCATTTTTAACAACTTTCCAAAATAGAAAGCACCAAGAAGGACGGGTTCTTCCAAGTATTTAAGGCAGAAATATGAAAACACTTTTGCTTTTTATTGTATATTTTTATTTATTGAATTGAGGATAAGACGTTTATCATTTTTTCTTTATCCATTTCCATAAACTTTGCTGAGCAATACAAATTTTTATTTTTGGTAAAAATATATTTCTTGCTTCAAGTTCAAATCATTGCAATAATATTAACAACAATAAAATAATATCTCACATTTTTACTGTTTATCCTATTTACTACATGATCATGCCATGGATTTGGGATAACCCACACAGTATCACTCTTAGTATTTACAGCAATCCTATGAACTGTGTATTTTTTTTTTACTCCCAATATCCATAAGTAAAGCTTAGAGGGGTTAAATACATATTCTGACCACCATACTAAGGATCAGAGCTAGTTTTAATCTGGTGTGTGTATATGTACTCTGTGACAATGTACAGCTCTTCTGTTTTGTTGCCCTCTTGTTTTTCATATTCCTGCATGCCTCTGAAAACCAATTCTATTTGAAGACAACCCCTAGTTTCATGTATTTTATTCTACAAATTTATCTGATTCTACTGGTATAGTCATTCAAAACAGTTGTGTTTTATAAAGAAATACTTTGCTTATAAAGAAAATTGTGACTGAGCTTGGGTTCATTTTTTTGTGAAGAAATAAATATGATTTGAAACAAAAATAGACAAATGACAAAAACAATAATGTGAATAAAAACATTCAGTTCCTTTCTGATTATTTTATTCAAGATGAGTTATCTCTTTCAAAAATTTTTCACAAGAATTATATGTCATTGTCATCATAACTAGTGTCATAATTAATTTATTATATTTTTCTCAATGAACTTCAAGCATAATTTATTGTTTAACTTATTATAGATTTAAAACAAAAAGTAAATGAAATACTATTATAATTTTCTGGTTTTATTAATACATGATCTTTTCATGTAAAATAAAAACAGCAAAACAATACTTTCAGAAAAATAGAAGGAACTATCTAAAGTAAAAAAAATCTTGTTCTTATATTCTTTTATCAAAACTGGATGTGATTTAAAAAGTGACTAAATATTAACTGACCAATTAAAAATATCCATTAGAATTTTTCATAGCTTTTTTCCCTTCCCCACTGGACTTCTCACCATCTAGTTACCTAAAGCCAAATTTAGGTTCCTGAGTGAGTATTGCAATAGTAAGGAGGCCTCATAGAGGGTAAAAGGCTTAAACTTTGGCATGAAGGTAAAATGAAACCTTCATCCATCCTTTACTGCTGTCACTTAAAGTCTTGAGAGTAACTAAAACTCTAGGTAGCCAGTGACTTTCCTTAGATCTCCTTGGAAATGTTCAACTGGTGAATATCAGAGCAAAGGAGACAATTTTCAATTCCTTAAATCTAATTATTTGTAAGACTTTTGGTGTGGTTTTTCACTTTTATATTTTCCCAGTCTGCCCTCTAAAGGCTGGTTATGTCTCATGTCCTCAATAATTGACTATTTTATTGGGTTATTTATCAAGATTAATTTTGTTAATTTTGGATACTTTAGATATTCCTTTCTGTACCTTTACATTTATTGAAAACCTACTATACCAAGCTGTTTCTTCAAAAACACACACATTTGTGGAGCTCCAAAGCATGTAATTTTAATCCATACAATTGCACAGTAAAGTGACTATAATCCTGGTCATTTTATAAATGTGAAAGCTGTAGCACTAGTTATGTACCTTGCCTTAAAAAGTCAAGGAGGGCATGGACTTGGATCTGCCTTCTTCAAATCTCACTGTCTTTTCACCCCACCATGGCACCTGGGCATATGGAATAGATATGGATGTGATAGGTGTATCACAGGACAATACTTGTGATGTTGTGGCCTCAGTGACTTCTATTTTCTTGAGAATCAACTAGACTTCATGGCTATTTTCTAAACACAGAATGTGGAAAAAAAGTGCTAGGCTGTCCCTTCTAATGTTTGGTTGTAGAAAAGACAGTAGCTTTTGTTTTAAGTATTCTCTCTCATTTTCTCTTGAATTACATGCTTCTGGAATAAATCAGATGAGTGTCATGAGTGCCCCCCAATGGAGAAACCCATATGAGTGAACTCATAAGGGTGATATTTTGAGGTCTACTAGCAGACTTTTGAGTGAGCAGGGATGTGTAACCTCTCCCTGCTAAGCCTTGGAATAAGTGCAATCCTGGTTAATTCCTTGACTACAAGGTCTCTTGAGGAAGCCCTAATCAAAACCACCCAGCTAAGATACTCCCTTATTCCTGGTACATTGAAATGTTCTCCTATGTGAGATAATGAATGTGCTGTTTTTAGCTGTTAAGTTTCAGGTGATTTGTAATGTAGCAATAAATAATATAAAAATCTAAAAATACAGACTAAATAAAGGAATCAATGGCTGAACAAATTACTGGACTCTATATGAGTACTGTATCTAGAAATAATTCTGACATTGATAACACACAAAAAAGAAGAAAGTCATCAGAGAGAAAAACAAATAGGAAATAACATTTTATCTAACCTTCATGATCTGATTGCCTACAGAAATAATAAAAGCAGTTGCATAGAGAATTGGATTCAGTTGAAAACCAAGGATAGTTTTTAAACAGGAATGATTATAAATAGGTTTCTCAAGGAAGAGTTTCAAACTCAGGTGGCCTCTCATCTATCTAGAATAGTTCAAACCTGATGCCTGCAGGCTGGATTAGATGAGGTGTCTTTCACTCTTTGATATTATGATAATTAGCACATATTGAACCCTCATAGGGTGTATGTCCCATCCTAGGTGCTGCTTGAAAGCTAGGTTAGACGTGATCCTTTTGATTTGATACCAAGAATACTCCATACATATTAATTTTAAAAATCTTTCCAACTCATTTCATTTGTGGCCTCTTGTTTTTCTGAATTTACTGCACAAACTGTCTGTAGAAGTCATTTGGCAATCACTCATGTTCTGGCGTGTGTTGTTTTATTGGTATTTAATTCTTTCTGTAAGGAAATCTTTCTGACTCATTATTTCTTAATGTTCACGTCGACATTCGGAACCATACCAAGCCATATAGTCAAATCTACAGACAGTGAATACTATTTTTTAATATAGTGACTATAGAAATACTCATACTGCTATTACACATTAGCTCTGCTCTGCATCTGGGCAATATACCTTTGAAATTCAGGTTCCACATTTGTATTCTTCTCTACTGTTTTTGTTGCACTAGCCTACAGACCTCTGGGTCACTTCTCATTCCTGGAAGATTTTGGATCATGGATAGTTGTCATGATTCTCCATGATTTAAATATCCATGATCCTGGGAAAATATAATTCAAAATTAAATCTCCCCACACAAAAAAAAACCCTCTCTACATAAGTAGTAGAAAAAATATTTTTATTGAATATGCATTAAACCAGAATGTGATGCATATCACAGGCAATACAGTAAGAAACTACAAATATTGAAAGAAATTTAACCCTTTCATATATCCAAGCATATACAACTCATTTGCTTTTCAAGATAACCAATTACTCATCTGCAAGTAAGAAATCAAGATGGACTTCACAGTATAAGTCAAAACAATTTACAATAAAATGAAATGCAAAACTATTTCTCTTTAAGCCACATTTTCTTGAGCTACTTTCTATTTTTTGATATCTAGTAAGGTATACTCTTTGAGTTACCTATTTTTGCCTTCTATTTTTTGCTCTAGTCTTTTCTACCTCAAATTTTATGTATATATATAATTATATTAACTACATTTGATATATACATAAATAGATTTATTCCATATTATATATAATTAATTACATTGATTATATATTATTATATAACATATTATTATATTAATTATACATAATATATAATATATACACACACATACACACATCAATAGGCTATTTTCATCACCGTTCTACATAGTGCTTGCCAAGGTTATTAATGACCTCATTTTGCAAATATCCATTTGCAAGTCTCCAGAATGTCCTCCTTGTAAATTATTCCTTTACTTAAAATCCACTAATATCTTGCCCTCTCCTTCACAATAAAAATAAAAGACTTCACAATAGTCTACAAGGCTGTCCATAATATACTTTGTCCCAGACTCTACACACACATGCACACACACACACACACATACACACACACACACACATGCATCAACTACAATCACTGCCATTTATCTTTCTGCCTTTACTCCTACTTCTTCCTCTTTTATTCATTCCACTCCACTCACACTGATTTTCTTGCACACATATTGAAAAATGTCCTGCATGAGGATTTCTGCATTTTGTATGTTTATTGCCTTGAATATTATTCTTCTGCATGTCTATCTTATGCATTACTATATTTTCTTGAGGCCTCTTCTTAAATTTAATCTTAACAATGAAGTTTTCCTGACCAATGCTTAAAAAAAGGAAGAAAGAAAAAAGAAAAATCAAACAATCATGCAAAACACCTTTCTTTCCCAGCTCTATTACTCCTACTTTTCTTTATCTTGAATTATCACCATACTTGCTTGTTTGTCTTCTGTCCCCATCACCCACCTTAGAAGGTTAATTACTATTGGGTGGAGATGTTGATTTTTTTTTCTTTTTCTTGCTCTGTTTTCCTAGAACAATGACTGGCCAAAAATGGTTACTCAACAATTGTTCAATGAATAGCTAATCTTAAGCCATCCATGATTACATTTTACACTGTTCATTATTCTTACACTGTATATTTTCTTCTCATATAATTAAATAGTACACAACTATTAATTTTAGGAATCACTAGAATTTTTCATATTAATGAAAACCACTTGTTTATTCAGCAACTGCTCCTTAAAATATAATCTTATTGAAGGCAATGATTTTACCTTACATTTTTCATATGTCTCACATTATCACTGGGTTTTTAAGCAATATGTGCTCAACAGAAAATGGCAATTTTAATTTTAATGCTTAATTAGTTTCTATTCTTAATGTGGTGATAACATAGCTAGAAAATTAATAGATCATTCCTTAAAAAAATCACTTACTATATTTCCCACAAGTCAAGTACTGTAATTGCTTTATTAAGATAATTTTGTGCTAATTAATAGCCTCCACAATACATCTTGTATTTTTGCTCTTCAAAACTATCTCATATCATTTTTCAACTTTCTCATTGGAATCTATCAAGCTTCTTTTCTCAATGTCCTAAATATGCCAGGCATGACAGCTCCATTGCTCCATATATTCCCTCAGCTCCAGCATCAGCACTTCCTTATTCTGACTTATGTCCTCTGTACCCCTCAAGGTCCACATTAACTTTAAATGTTTCTGTGATTGTACCAATCCACACCAATCTTGACCTTCTTCAAATATTTATTACTGTTACAATTAGTATACTTGCAGAAATAATACTGGTCATTTTGTTTGCTTTTTCTGTAATTGCAAATTTAGATATATATACATACATACACATGTAAATGCTGACCTTCCAGTTGCAGAGTCACCATGTTGTTCTTTTCTACTGAATGTAACATTATGCCAAACACATTTTAAAAACTTAGTAAATTGACTAACATCATTGAAATGCTATAGCTAAATGATAACAATTGCTTGAATAATAATTCACAAAGAAACTGCTTATTCCATCAGTGTGTAAAATCATTTTGACTGTGGCATTTTTATATTGATTAGAATTTTATCTACAGGATGACTACTAGGGACCACAGCACTTATGTCAGACACTTCTGCAGTGTGGATGTCCTCACAGGGACTTCCGAAGAACTGTTATGTACACTTCATGAGAGAGACACATTTAAATGAATGCTACAAAAAGAACATTGGCAACCAACCATTGACATACACTATGAAGCTTTATTAGAGGAGGCACTAAGAAAATATTATTTTGGGAAAGTTGTTTTCATTTGCTGAATCTTAAAATTAACTTTAACATATCTGCAAGTTTGCCTGATACAAAGTAATTTTTAACACAGCATGAAAGCAGTTGGAATCAATATTTTATTTTCACATTAGAAAAGGATGATACTAACGCCAATATGCGTAAGTTAACAGAAATACTATTAAGTTTCTGAAATTACAATAATGGGTCTGTTGATTTGACTTTTATACATTTAAATTTTTAATTTTTTTTTTTTTTGCGGTACTGGGGATTGAACCCAGGGGCATTCTACCTCTGCGCTACACCCCCGGCCCTATTTTTTTATACTTTATTTTTGAAACTGGGTCTCACGAATCACGAAGTTGCAGAGGGCCTCACTAGGTAGAGAGAGAGAAAGAGAGAGAGAGAGAGAGACAGAGCTGAGGCTGGCCGCGAACCCGGATCTTCCGGTCTCCACCTCCCAAAGTACTGGGATTACAAGCGTTTGCCACCACGCCCAGCTTAAATTTTTATTTCTAAAAGGCAAAGATATGTGCTAAACTCAGAAGAAAAAAAAACATGAAATGCTGATTGCCAAGTTACCTCAATGGTATTTGTAATTTTATGGTAAAGTAATCCTAAAATAATAGTATAAAGTTATTTTATAAGAATATATAGTAAAACATAAATAGTTTATGGTCTTCAAACTGAATCATGGATTATCTTTAATCTAATAGTTGGCATGCTCTCTCTCAAATACAAATTTCAACGGATTATGTAAGACCCTGGGTTTGATCTTCAGCACTTATAATAATAATGATGATTATTATTATAAGAAGAAGAATTAGTAGTAGTATATATATATGTGTGTGTGTGTGTGTATAAATTGCCTATGGAGATTTGATTAAATTTGTTTAATTTCAGAGAATTGTCCCTGACATGATTTAAGTTGGTTTAACTCTAGCCAAGATACCAGCAATCATGGGGAAAAGAAAATTCAAAGGAGAAAATGAATAAAATAAATTCATTTTCTTTATCGTTGTATTGACTCATAAGAAAACAGGTCTTCAGAAAATGACTTCACCATGACAGTGAGCAGGGAATCCTTGTAGTTATAGTCTTATCTCTTCTGAAGTATCTTTTCATCCTAATAATTTACTTTATTTGTTGTAACCAAACTCTGCAGGCCTAAGATAAGCAGAGTGTAACATATTGCTGGCTGCCATTCTTTCCAGACTGATTAAATCTTGAGTTGACTGCTTTGGGGTGAGTTTTATTATGACCTTGAGGCAATTAACTGATTTCTTGATGTCTACTCTTCTTCTCCAGTACACAAAGGTTTCACTTTGTGTCACATTCTTCCCCTGAAAGGGTAGTACACTTCTCCAAGATATTTTTCTGCAAGAGGATGCATTGTCTCCTGGCTAGTTTCCCAGTCTTATACCATACGTAAAAATAAGAATAATACTGCTGCTTCTGAAATACTTAGTTCTAAGTGGCCTTGGCTGCCTTATATGATGGAAAGTCAGCCAGACCCTGTGCTGGAGTTTCTATCATGACCTGTCATCCCCTTGTTTCATATTAGATCAAAGGCTGCTGAAATAGCTAAATTAGATTAAATATTTTGTCTTCTCCAATCTTCAATACCATTTGGTTCCAAACACAGTTTTGTGGAGTAATTTAAAATCAATCTCTTCTCTTCTCTTCTCTTCTCTTCTCTTCTCTTCTCTTCTCTTCTCTTCTCTTCTCCTCTCCTCTCCTCTCCTCTCCTCTCCTCTCCTCTCCTCTCCTCTCTTCTCTTCTTCTCTTCTCTTTTCTTTTCTCTCTCTCTCTCTCTGTCTCTCTCTCTCACTTTTCATTATAGATTATAATTTAAAAGATTTTATGGATTATCATAGGCCATCTGTATTTTCTTATGTTGTACCCATTGGGTATCAAACACAGAATTTTCTGGAGAAAACAAATACTAATTGGATCCTAAATTTTCATCAAGGATATGAGCAATCTTATAGCCCTCATGGTTATGACCATGCTATTATTATTTTTTCACCAGAACTAAGCAACTATGTACCAGGTCAAGCTTAAAAGAAACTGTAGGATAACATTCAAAAGGATTTTTTTTATTTAAAAAAATTTTTTGAGAAGAAGCCTATCTTTGCTTTGGTAAAAAAAAAAAATCATATGAAGATGGTTACACAAGACTGAATGAAGCAGTAGCAGAATGAACACCATGAATTGGAAAATGATTATGACATGTTTCCATCAATACTGACTTAATCAGACAGTTCTTGGAGGTTTCTAGACCAGCATACCAATGTCAGAAATGATGAGCCATCTAAGAATTCTGGGAGAGACTCCTTATAATGCTTTCTCCCTATCTGTATTAGATATTCAGTCTTTCTCCTGGACACTTACTTAAATGTCTGCCCTTAGATTCTGATTCTTTTTTTTGGGGGGGGGGATTGAACCAGGTGCATTCTACCTCTGACTACACCCCAGCCTTATTTTATTTTTTCTTTTGAAACAGGGTATCCTTAAATTGCTGGATTTAATACCCAGCAGTGGATAGTATCCACCTCACTGCTGAGGAGGGCCTTGAACTTGAGATCTTCCTTTCTCAGCCTGGCAACTACTGGGATTACAGTCATGCTCCACCACACATGGCTGATTCAGATTTTTATCTCTCAAAAGCACCATTAAGCAAAGTCTTATTTTCTAAAGAGTCAAGTGTTAGAATTTTTGAATATTGACTTTTTAACAGCTCTAAGAAAGTTCCAAATGGTGATGGGGACTACCAATCATTTATTAGGTATCCTTAAAGGAAAGCTTTGAAATATGGCAAAATTATGGTGAGACTTAAGGAATTGAGTCAATCAATCTTGGGAAGGATGAGTTACATCAAAAATAGCTCTTCACAGCAGCATATTTAAAATATGTATATGAAATTAATGTCACAATTAATTGCTCATAATCTACCTTTCCCATGGATGTGGTAGGAGGTAGAGGGTAGAGGACAAGAAGCAGGACTTTGTGTGTTTATGTGTGTGTGTGTGTGTGTGTGTGTGTGTGTGTGTGTGTGTGTGAGAGAGAGAGAGAGAGAGAAACATCTGCATCTAAGCCTCTGTTGCTTATTTTTCTAAAATTCCTCTCTCATCCCAAATTTAGGAGAATTCATTTATTGCCTAGGTTTGAATGGAAAGAGAGGAAAGCATTTGTTTAAATTTACTTATCATTATCTTTCAAACATATTGATTATTTCATGATCCATTTTATTCAAAAAGTGCTTCTAGAATCAAAATGTAGAGGGCATGGAACTTTTTTCCCCTTTTTCTTTCTTCTAATAAATATTCTTATTAATTAATAGTGAAAAATATCATTAGTCAAGTTCATGAATTGGAGGAGACCAACTTCAACTAGAAACCCTGAAAAAATAGTATTTTTAAAATATTACCTAGCTATACCTGTAATGGAGACTAGGAAAAATCCCAATGTAGTTTTATATTCAAGAAATGCTTACTGAATTGAATTAAAATATGCATGATATATATTTTAGAATAAAATTTATTTTAAAAGATCCTTCCTGGTTGTTATCACAATGTATTGATGTGCTCTCCCTTTTAAATGTATTTAAGAAAAAAAGTGAATGTAAAATTTCCCATAATAAGTATGGATTTTGTTCACCAAATAATGAAGTTAGAAAAGAACTCAAATTGCTGAGTACAAGTTACTACTACTGAAAACTACTATTGTCCAATATTTTTCCTTTAAGAAAGATTTAATTCTACTTGAAAGGATATATATTTAATGAACAACAACTTGGAATGTTCTTTCCCCAATCCTTTGTATATACTGAATGTCATTTGTTTGCAAGTATTCCCTTTTGTGAAAAATACAAGTCACAAGTAAACAGATCAAAAAATAAGAAATTTTCTGCATTAATTTATCATAAAATGTATGCTATATCTGAGTCTTTCATTTAGACATTAAGGTTATTTTCAAAATCCCCTTTGTATTTACATGAAAAATGCTGAATGAGCATATTTGTGCATTGAAATAAATTTATCATTTTACCTTGAAACCGGTCTCTCAAAGTACCAAATAAAAGCCAATAGAAATATTTTAGTAAAATGTGTGGCTTCCACCATCAGTATGATTGACTAATGTTCCAATTTATGATTTTTGTTTGTGAGAATTCTATTTTCAAGGTCAAGTGTTCTTAGTAGTTAACTATTACGAGTTTTGCATACTTCCAAACCTTATGTGTAACACCTCTATTTCTTGATTCATCAATTTAGATACTGTTTCCTGATTTTACTTTAATACATAAGGATTTAGTTCCCCCAATTTTGACCCCCCTTTGGCTCACATCCCCAATTTTGATAATTATAATATTTTAAATCTTCTAACTTAATAATCTTTTAATTGAATTTATTCTGTTGTTCTTTCATAGACTACTTCTTTACTTCTTCTCCTCCTACTTCTTCTTTATTTCTTTATTTCTTTATTTTTTGACAACCATTGCCTTGAGCAAGCTCTACCTCTCAGCTACATCCTGGCCCCCTTGAACATTTTTTGTGCCCATTATTCTACATAATGTTATTTCTTTGTACTTCCTTTAATGACTCCCTTTTATTTACCACTAATATCAACTTAATATGGTGAAATTAATGACAATGACATTCTTATTTATGATTTTTGTCTTCCATTGTTTTTCATGACAGCTTAAGACATAATTTTCTAATAACTATTATTATTTTTAAGAACATGCTTTACTATGTAAAAGATAACAATCCCTTTAATGTATACCAAATTCAACTACTATTGCACTACTTAAAAAAGAATGTGTTAAAAACCAACTATAGTTCAAATATGATAAAAAGATCATATTTATGATGATCCAATAATTTTATTTTGATCCAATAATTATATAAAAATTATACTAAATTGTGGTTTTGTAATTTATACCCATTTATTGAGTTTTTATTTGGATCGATATATTTCACATTTCTTAAATTTCTAATTGGTTCTTCCTAAACTATGCCTGAACATTTTTTTTTAATTTTTTTTTTTGCAGTACCGGGGATTGAACCCAGGGGCGTTCTACCTCCGAGCTACACCCCCGGCCCTATTTTTTATCCTTTATTTTGAAACTGGGTCTCACTAAGTTACGGAGGGCCTCACTAAGTCGCTGAGGCTGGCTGCGAACCCGGATCCTCCGGTCTCAGCCTCCCAAGTACTGGGATTATAAGCGTGCGCCACCACGCCCGGCTCACCTGAACATTTTTAAAAACTTTCCTTTTTTCATTTCTCTTGTGATCTCTTTAATCACATCTTTAAAATTCTTAGTGTACACTTCTGAATTTTATTTCATTTTTTACTCATGATAGATTTATGTGCAATGTAATTTTTTATTACAAAGCAATCTTTGGCGGGAAGTTTATTTGACAGAATCCTGAATAGCCTGAATGTGATACTTGTTTGTTCAGGAAGGATTATATTTGCTTCTGTATGTCTCTGAGGGTTGATCTCTGGCATGTTGAATTTTTAACTTGATGGTCATTGGGTTTCATAGTACATATTCAAATTTCAAACTTTCTTTTCTTCTTTAACCCAGGCTAGTAATTAAGAAGTTTTCCTTGTTTTCTTTTTCTTGTTTGTTACTTTATAAGATATATCTTTAGAAGTCTCATACTATTCTCCTTTTTTACTTTGCATTTCATACAAGGTCTGATTACTTCTCTGTATTGATGTGAAAAGTCAAATCCCTAATTTTCCAAAGCTAGCAACTCCTCAATTTCAGCAGACACGGCTTAGTTAAAACAAGGTCATGTGTTTTCATTATTTGCCTAATATCTAATTCCTTTCAAACTTGAGTATTTATTTAAAAAATACCCTTTATTATTTTAACAGTTTCAGAATATTTTTATCCAGCAGGGGAATTTTCAGTTTCTTCAGTACACAAATTTCCAGAAACTGAAATTGCTTTCGTTTTACAGATGTGTGTACTGTGATAATCCCTCCCCATCCCTGTGTCACCAGAATGACAATTCACCTAACTTACCAAGATTCTAAACCTAGTAGATTATTAGGGTGGGGAGGAGGGGGAACCTCAGAGCAGTTTGAGATTCAAATACTGCTTATTTCCCCACAGAACTAGTACTGAAATTCACTTAAATATTGAAATTATTTATCGTCAGATAACCTCACAGCTAACTCTGGCAATGGTATGCATCTTTTACTATTTAGATCCAAAGTCTCCTGTAAGAAAGAAATTCACATGTTGGAAAAACACTAAAGACTGTTTTTACCCTTATGTAACAGTCTGTGTTTGAGTAGTTAAGCTGTTCTCTTCACCAGTTCATTCATGGAGGGGGGATCCTACTCTCAGATCAAAATGCCTCCCATATAGTCATTTTGCTTTCCATCTTATTACCAAGCCCACTGTACTGTAATTGCTGTGTCAACGATTAAACATATTTGTAAGAGTTTTGACACATTCTTTTATTACAAGGGTAGTACTTTCAGTTTTCAACAATACCTTGCTGATATCAGGATTTAATATTTTTCTTACTTTTGCAAATTTTAGGTGAAGTGATATTTAAAAACCGTTTTAATTTTCATTTCTTAGGCAGCAAGTATAGTATTTTAAAATATATTCAGAAATCCACTGATATACTTCCCTGCAGGAGGTGGAGCCTCCACATTAAGAATTTAATGTGGCAGAAATGACTGCATTAGATGCTCTAGACCAGACCTGGAAGGCATTATGGGCCTTATTCCTCTCACTTTGGGATCATTTGCTTTGAAGAAAGCCAGTTGCCAAGTCTTTAGACACTCAACCAGTTCTATGGAGAAGGCCATGTGGTGCTAAATTAGACCTCCTGCCAACAAAAAACAGGGAACTTGAGGCCTCTTGCCGAAAGCTATGTGCATGTTGTGGGTTGAATTATATCTGTTCAACATTCATGTACTGATATCAACACCCTCCCCCGGTGTCCTAGAATGTGACCTTATTTTGAAATAGAGTTGTTGCTGCAATTATTTAAGATGAGGTTATTAGGATGAGCCCTATTTCAGTATGAATGATGTCCTTATAAAGAGGAAAAATTGGGATGGAACACAGAGACAGACACACACAAAAGGCACACAATGCAAAGAGGCAGATACCGTTGACCAGCCAAGGAGAGGCCTAGAACAGAGGCTTCCTTCACAACTCTGCCAACACTGACTTTTAACTTCTAGCCTCCAAGACAGTGAGGCAATAGATAGTTGTTGTTGAAAACCCCCCAGATTTGGTATTTTGTTACCGCAGCCTTAGGAATCTAAAATACATTAAGTGGCCCATTATGAGTAGAGATGACATCATTGTGACATCCCCCAGAGGGAATTTGTAATTAAGCTAAATTCTTGAGCCACAGAAACTGTGAGAAAATAAATGTTCATTGTTTTAAGATGGTAAGTTTTAAAGTAATTTGTTACAGAGATGCAGGTAAGTAATAAAATAGGCTAAATTGAATACTTGTTATTAAAATATTTTGCAAGTATAATCTCTATTGTGACTTGTATAATTGGAAGCTCTGCCCATTATTACTTATTCTTATTCTTATTCATCTTATTCTCAATTAGTAAGCACTTTATATACAATAACATTTTTAAAGTTTGTTGTAAAAATTCTAGTTATCAATTTTGCCTTTTAATTTGTTTGGTATGCTATACATATAAATATATATATATATCTACATATATATATATACACACACATATATATGCATTTTAAATATTAAGTGTCAAATAAGTATACTGTTTTTATTTAATTTAGGCCCAAGACATCTTTTTCTACCATATCTTACAATGAAATAAGACTATCACTTATATTTAATTCTAATCAATAGGGAAATTATTTTGGCATAGTATTTGAGCTCATGAATGTAAAATTTTTTGTAATGGTTAACTAGTTATCTCAATGTCTTTTTTGAGCAATTTTATACTTAACATTTTTGAATTGTCACAGTTATGACATGCTAAACTTATTTATAATTGTGTTGATTTCTAGGTATTCTGCTTTCTTCCATTGATCTAATAATTTTGCTATTTCCTCTTACTGGACCTTGGAAATGGCTTGCCTTTCAGAAGGGTGCTCAGGGAAAGGGAGCTGCCTGAGCAGCAAATGCTTAAAAGCTAAGCGTAGCTATGGGAAGAAGCGGTAGCACAGAGCATAAGCCCTGCTTGGAAGTACAACACTGCACGCAGTAGCTATCAATAAATTTAAAGAAAAAATAAACAAATACACCATTCTTCTCTATGCTCTGTTTGGATATTATTTTCCATTTTATTTTAAAAATGCTTCTTGTCTTTGATGATATGCTAGAGAAGTATTATCTTTGGCTTTGTGTTGATATTGTTTATTTTTATATTACTTTTGCCTTCCCAAATATTTGGATTATCCACTTGAATCAGTGACTTCCACAATCATAACTTATTTATGATAACCCTGATTATTGAAATGTTTATATTATATAATATTCATTTTTGTTTCTATTTTTGAAAATACATTTTTATTCTTGTATAATAGTGTATTAAATTATTTATTGAAAAAATATCTTTTTCCATTACTGAAGGATAAGATTGGAGACTAGATTTTAAAATTTTATAATTGAAAGTCAAAATAAATTTGAAGCCTCTTTAAAAATAAGAATGGTTCCTCTTTCAAAGTCACCTGTAGATTCAAAATAAAAACTGAGACAACTCAGCATAAGTTTGTAACACTTCAAAAACATCATTTGCAATTGCAAACTATATTTAAAATAACATTATGCTATCCAAGGCACATTACTGAAAATCTCAGGCAATGTCTTTAGAGTTCATAGGGTATTTTCATGGGATTTTAAAATTTCCATTTGAATTACTAGGCATTATTCTCTTTGTATATAATGGAAAAATATGAAAATGATTAAAATACTTTAAACATGAGGATTAATACTGACCCATTTCCAATTGTGTGCCTAAAATATGTGGGAAGAAAACATATTAAAGTAAAATACAATAATGTCTGGTAATAGAACAATGCCTCACATTTTAAAAGATGTCTTCATTGACGCTACTTTGTCTCAACATAAAAATAATAATTTTAAAAGGGCAAAAACCAGATTTCTCTAAGATTTTCTCCAGATGATAACTGTGATTTCAATATTTGCTTCCAGTTTAAATTCCCCATAATTAGTTTTGAAACAGAAAAGAATCCCATTTCAAGCAGTTGCTATAGGTTTTGGAAACTTAGGTTATTCTAGAATTTGTTAAGGTGAAATGAATTATTTGTGAACCCTTTCTCATAAGAAAACATTCCAACTGCTAGCTTCTCTAAAGATACCTCTCACCACCTCACTTACCACAGAACCAAATGCCATTTTACTTCCAGCATTCAGACCTGCAGAGAATAGTTTTAAGGGCTTAGAAGAAATATTCCATGAAGCATGTATTTATGCCTCTATTTCTTTTTTATTATATATTTTAAAATGACAACCTTTGACTTGATATTCCCCCAAACAGTGACATTTGCAACCAGGAATATTCTGTTACTTATAACCAAAAAGCATTATAGCATTATGATAAAATTTAAATTGTAATTTAGATTTCATAAAGTAATTTTAGAATGTAAAGTATTAATATTCATGGCTCTACTTTTATTTAAGATCAAACCAAATTAAGCCAAAACAAATTGTGAATAGCAAATTAATTTTTAAAATATTTGCCAGTAAAATAGAACAGTATAATTATTTATAAGTACATATTTACATACTGGATTGCAAAAGGATGACATATTCAATTTTTAAATGAGGTCAAACAAAGTCAATGAATATTTTTAGCTCATAGCAATGTAAAATAGTAAAAATGGCAAATATACAATATAATATATAATATGATCCTCTAATGTTTCCTAATTATTTTCTTATATTAATATAGTTCATATTAATTCTTTATTCTCTGAAAAGAATTGAGCTTGCTATGAAGATTAATGCAGTATTCACTTGACTGCACATTAATATGGAGGACATTATTACTTTGAGCTCCAGGAATTCCTTGTAGCAAATGTCATTAAATCATAATATTCACACACTTCCTTTTTAGTTCAACTGAGGTTCTCTAAATTTGACAGTGATATTATGATGTTACTTTCTGCCCCAAATATGATTGAAATGCCAGCAGATTTGTATGTGAGGAACAATATACCATAACCACTGGGTCAAAATTATTGAAACTTTATTAGTTTTATTTTATTACAAGATTTCCATGATAACTAGTAAGCTTCATTTTTAAACAGTCATGAAGAAACTCACAGAACTTTCTATTTTCTATTTTTATGTATCCTTAAAATCATTCAATCTCTTTTGCTTGTCCCTAAGTTATAGAATTCACTAATGATTTATAAGTTAATCGGCTTCATAACTAAAAAGAAACTGAATATTTATCAGTTAATTCTGTTTAGACCTAATTCTTAATGATTTACCAGATTTATGTATGAGTAAAAATGTTCATGGCTTATATATACCTTGTTTCTTTTAACCAAAGCAATTCTCAAACAAGATGAGATCTTTCCATAACCTTTGTTTCTACTTTAGTTAAAAACAATAATATTCAACAAACCAAGCAAATATTTTCTCTCCAAAAATACCAGATGTCTACTCTACTAAATAATCAATGTGTTTGTTTGTTTGTTTTTTTTAATTTCCCAAATAATAATACCTTGAAAGAAGAAAGCAAGAAGGTGAGGAGATGAGCCAGAGGAATTTAAGACTTGGCCTGCCATGGGAAAAAAGCCAGGATTTGCAATATGTCAAGAGGTTGAAGAGAACCCTTAAACACAGGAAAGCTTTCTCATTATTTGTCCTATTTATTTCTTACCTTTTGGTTCATTAAAGAAAAACTCATCATGACTCTTAACTATTTAAAAGTAAATAATCTACTCAGTGGTACACTGAACATGTGGGAAAACAATAAAAGATGTTAAATGAACCAGGAATGTCATGAATGTCCTGTTCAGGTCATCTTCCTGGTATCTCAGTCTTTGATTGTTTTTGAGTTATATTACAACTCTGTAAGTGTAGAAACTGATAAATAGCAAATGATTCTTTCCCATAAAACATATGAATAATTTTATCAGTAAAATTTAATTGATTATTTTCGTTCTCTTTGAAAATCTATTCCAGCTTGACTCTATTTTTCTCCTGGATTTATTGAGAATGTTAGGAGCTTTAAGACATGTAGATTATAATTATTTGTATGTATTATATTAAAACTTAAGTGGAGAAATTTTTAAAATATTTAATGATTCATTTAAGATAGTGATGATGTCATGAATGTGTCACATGACAACAGAAATGATACCATGCTATCAGCATGAAATGAGTTTTGACCACAAATACCTTTTGTGATCTTTCCTAGAGAAAAAGTGGCAGTTTTTTTCCCAGAATATGAAAGAATATAAAACAGAAAAAAATGGAAAGTAAATATTTCTACTTTAATTTTCAGGGGTCTGAAAAGCAGCTAGGAAATGTATTAAAACCTTAGCAAAGATTCTATAATTTGATAGTCTTCTTTATTTTATTTACTAATTAATGATTTAACTAGAATTTTTTATACATTCTGTCATCTGTATAGATAATAGATATTTTGTTTTACTAGAATAGTTTTTATTCTTTATATTAATTTCATTATGTTCTTGATTATGTAAGAACAAAAGTGAATGTTCCAGTCGCTCAGTAGTAGAGCACTTTTCTAGCATATATGAGACACTGGGTTCAATCTCCAGCACTACAAATAAGTAAATCAATTAATAATTACAATAATAATAATAATAATAATAATGTGTTCCTCCCTTATAAAAGAACTAAGTTTCCTTACAATCATCTTAACATCTCTGTTTATTCTCATTTTTTTAAAACTTTGCCTTAATAATCAATTATTGTTTCTTGTACACCCAAGATCCTATTTTAATTAAAAGTCATAATCTTCTAAAACTTTTTAATTTTTGCTTTTCTAAATTGAATTTGAAATGTAGGGGAAAATAAGAAGAAAATTTTCCCAATTTGTTATAAATCAAGCTACCTTTGAAACTTCTTCCATAGGACCATGGAAAATTATAATTATTTATACTTTTACATAATTATAATTATTTATACTTTTAAAGAGAGAGGAGCTGTAAAGAAGAATGCTTTATGTGAAGTCCTAATACTCTATCCTAAACATAATATGATTTAACATCAGGTAAAAGTGTTCAAAGTTCTTATCAGTTTTTTTGTTGTTGTTGTTGTTGAGCTTTCCTATAGTTATCATAGTCCCAGTGGTCTTTTTGGCTGACAGTTGATAAAATCAAAAGAATTACTAAAAAAATTTATTATCTAAATATTTAACTGGTCAGAAGCTTAATTATTTTATTAAGTTCTGGTAGTTTCCAGGCCACGAGATCCTAATTGTTGATTCACATTATACTTGTCCATGGAATATTTTAAGAATTCAGATGTCTGGTCCCCACTGTAGTTTTAATGTATCTCTTCATATAATATTCATAGCATATAGAATATATAGGTCCAAGTAACTATAGGTTACATATCAATATTTTCCTCTATAAAAAATAAGAGGAGGAGGGGGGAACAGGGTGGAACATAAAAGGAAATAACTGTGTGCGTATATGTTTTTAATCACGTTGAACTTCATTATGAAAATTATTTTTAAAAATCATGGCTTTGAAGCTGACATTATGTAGAAAACATCCAGTGTATAGATTATGTATTTCCAATTTCCTAGTCAAGATTTAGATTACTTCAGAAGACTACAATATTTATAAATACTCCAAGGGAATAATAATTAAAATTCAGGATTGAAAGAACTGATGTGAAAAAAATCATATGAATATACTTTTGAACTATGTTTGATTTGTGTTAATTTTCCTTTTCCTGGATCCATGAAGAAATTCTTTTTCTCAGGCTATCAAATTCAATTTACTGACTCATATTTGTAAAATAAAATGAAATATTTTAAATGATGTCAGATTCTCAATGACCCCTGATGATTCTGAAACTCTAAGTAACTCACTTTACTTTTTTTAATAGCAATATATTTATTTCAAAAACTTGTTTTAAAAATATGCTCTATTTTTGACAGAATACATTCTCTGGAGTTTCATATTTAAGGCTAATTTGCATTGAATTAGTTATGATCAGCTACTTTAAGGTTCTAAGGCAACTTTATAAATGGATTTAATGCATACAAAATCTTGATAGGAAATGAGGATGGCACCAGGTTTCCAGGGTCCCAGGCTATAGATAATCAGGAAGAGATTCCTGGCAAACCAGGAATCTTGGCAAATTTGGGAGGAATCTCAAGAAGAGAACATAACCAATTCATAGGTATGGCAGAAAAACTGTTGTAAAGTATTTCTTCAACTTGTTTTTCTAGCTTGGCAATACCAAGTAAGGATTTTTTTATGTCCAATCATAGATTTCTTATGAAATCATCCAGATTAAAGTGAATTTTGTGGCCAGAGTAATTGTTTAATACTATGTGGCTCTAGATTTGAAAGGGAAAATGTAGGAGGCCTACATGGTTAATTAAAATTCTTGTTGAACTTATATAATCAGACTAAATCTTCTGAAAGCAAAGCTCCACATATCAAGTGTAATATTTGAGATTCATGATCAAAGGGGATCCTGTAAGGAAAAATGTTGAAAGACTTTGAAATTAATCATAATGCCCTCACTAGCACAGCCTTCCTGACTACCTAAGCCTTTCATCATGAGCTATTTTAAAACTCTGCAAAATATAGAAAATTGATAATCATGCAAATGATTCTTATTCATAGAAAGGCAAATTCATTTTGTTCCATGAAATACAATTGGTTTTTGCTGGTGGTTAAACCCATTTTATATCTATTTGTAAATTTAGTTCAGCAGTTCTTTTTTTCTATGTATATGTGATTATTTGAATTGACTTTTGAGCTAGATTAAACATCTGTCTGGTTCTCTGATTAATTACTAAATTAAATAAAATATTTAACAAACATTTACTTAATAATTTTATGAAATTAATTATCTTCCCTTTTGAAACCAGTAAGCTTTTAGGAGAGTTTTATGCTCTTTTTTTCTGTAATCATTGTTTTTAACTTGCTTCTGTGTGTGTGTGTGTGTGTGTGTGTGTGTGTGTGTGTGTGTGAATGTGTATTTTGGTGGAAACCAATAAAGGTGGTGAGTTCATATCTGGTTGTAGAAGGAAAGAAAAAAATGTCTATGAGTCCAGAACTAGAGGTAGGGAATGTAGGGAATACGATACATATCAGGAATTAAAAATAGTCTTGGGTATCTGTTTGGATTATTCAGGTTCTAGTATTAGGGAATGCAAGATAGACAAATATAGATATCAGAGCCCAATGACTCAAAATAACATAGCTATATTAAGGAGGTTTTTTGCTATTTTTATAGTTGTTGTGGCTATTGCAATTATCATAATTATTGTTATAAATTAATCACAGCCTTGTAATGTAAAGTGGAAATTAATCAGAGGCTGCCTTCCCACTTTAAATACTGACTTTTACTGATCCCTGTAATTTTAGGTTGTTGCAACCTTAAAACATCCTCCAATGTAACTTGAAGTTAAATAACTTCAGTTATAAGTATCCAAACACAGAAGAGATATACAAATCACATCTAACTTATTTTAATACACAGAGAACTATTTAGCTGACATATCACTTTAACATGAAATATTTTCTCAGAACAAGGGGATTAAAAATTTTACTACAAAAAAAATTGTAGTTGGACCAAGGCTTTGATCTAAATAACCTGTAGAATTGACAAGAAAAGGAAAAGCGCATCTTGGAAACAAATCACCATCATTAATATTTATCAGATAATATGCTAAGGACTGATAAACTTCATGTATTCCAACAATTCTCTTTTTGAAATAGAGTTAACCATGTCAATAGTTCACATGTATGAGGGCTTAGACACTGACTATAACTAAAATTTAGGTTTTATTATTTATTATTTTTCTAATATTTTACAGATGTGGAAACTGAGGTGGAGTTATGTAACTTGTGCAAGCTTATTCAGTTAATTAGAAGCAGAGCTAGGGCTTATCTGAGTAAACTGAATTCATTCATTTAATTAATTTTATTTATCCAGTTTGCTACTGTTTTGTTGAAGATTTTTGCCTCTGTGATCATAGCCCACTTCTCTCATGATCATATCCTCATTTGTGGTCATTTTTTGAAGAAATGAATTTAATGGGTTCTCAGCCTAAAGACTTGAGTGAATCCATCCACAGATCTCTAAATCACTCTCCCTGGCTCAGCAACTTCCTCTCTTGTGATCTGCATGACCTGAACTTCCCTGAGCTCTGATCTCATCTCCATTTGAGAGCACTGCACAGAATTCTGATTTACATTCTCTTTTTCCTGGCTGAGACTTGGTAACTTCCTCTAGGCTACAAGCTGTGGCAATTATAAGGTTGGCCTCATTTGTTTCTCTTATTTTAGGGATAATGGTCATGAGCTGCTTGTTATCTATAATCTAAAAATCAATGTTTCTCATATTTTGTCTAACTTTTTAGTTCTTCACAGAAGGAAGACAGTTTCTATAAAATGGAAGCAAAGTCTTCCTCAGATTTTTTTAATGTAATAGATTATTCCTTCTTTTTCACTTTTGTAAAAGTATGAACTTGGCTCTTTGAGGCATACAAGCGCGCACACACACACACACACACACACACGCATAAACACGTATGTGTACTTACAAGTGTTTTATTTTTTTTTTGGAAATTTTCTTATTTACTACATCCATAAAACATTTTATTTTAGCTTCTTGAATCTAATTTAGCTAAACACATAACTAATTTGTAGATTCAATTCTCAACTTATATAACCCATTGTTATATGTTCTGGGGTAATTTACAATTTGAGTCTAATTGCCATGGCTTGATTAGTCAGTAACAATTAGTAAGAAAATAAACAAAAGTTACATTTCTAATTGATATTTGCATATACATTAATGTGGACTCAGTATAGATGTTGTAATACAATTGTTAGAGTTTCCTAAAAGATACATAAGAATGAAATTTCCATCATGTCTAACACAAAATGATGAAATAATTAAACTCTTACAAATATTAATCTTCAGAAGAAAGTAGCATTTTATCAAATGACAGTATTACAGTCAAGAGCAATAATATCTTTCTAAAAATGGGGAACAAAGGTAAACTCTAGATAACTTTGTTTTCTCCTTAAGTATTTAAACTCACACCACAAAGTTTTGAAGAATAATTAGGCTTCATTACAAATAATAAAAAAATATTAGAAGTTTTACTAGTATTAGGTTTTTTTTCCTAGCGCCTTCTTGGCACTTTCTTGTTTTAACTTTGTTATTTATTTTTATTTATTTATTTTTAATGATGCATTGTAATCATACATCTTGTTGACCTTCAGATTGAACTTCTGACATATCTTCCAAGTTTAGCAAAAATAACCTCGAAATTATCTTACATTTGTTAAACTATCCTAGATATTGAAGGAAATAACCTACCTGCTATTTAAAAGATAAAATATAAGATATTAAAAGTATACATGACATCCCTCCATTAAATTCTAAATGTATACATTTGGATGGATAACTGTTCATTTAAAGTAGGATTTAAAAATAATAACAAAATACTACAAATTAAAAAGGAGAGAGCCATTAATTTGAGGAAGCATAGAAAAAAGAAGGAAATTGTAGATTTGACAACTCAGCATTAAAGAGTAGATATAGTAGAATAGTATTTCATAGGGTGCATTGGAGAAAAGAAATAAAAAACTAACTTGGATTTATACACTATGTTCATAGCAGCATTCTTCATATTAGCCCAAAGGGAGAAACATTGCTGATGTCTGTCAACAAATGAATGGATTGACAAAGTATCGAAGTTAGGAAGTAATCAGGATATCAGAAGCACTTCAGATAATGGAGGGGAAACTCTAGTGGAGCCAAGGAGGTAGTCTAGGGGAAGGGAGGGAAAATGGAGAGGGAGCCAAGGGAAAGTCCCATGAGTGCTGTGTTCATGTATGTCACTATCACTAAGAACTACATTATGATGTGAGACTATAACGCACCAATAATGCACAATGGAATATTGTTCAACTTTTACAATGAAGCCGGGCGTGGTGGCGCACGCTTGTAATCCCAGTACTTTGGGAGGCGGAGACCGGAGGATCCGGGTTTGCAAACAGCCTCAGCTCTCTCCCTGTCCCTCTCTTTCTCTCTCTCCTTAGTGAGGCCCTCCGCAACTTCGTGAGACCCGGTTTCAAAATAAAGTATAAAAAAAATAGGGCCGGGGGTGTAGCGCGGAGGTAGAACGCCCCTGCGTTCAACCCCCCGTACCGCAAAAAAAAAAAAACAACTTTTACAATGAATGAGATTCTGATAAATGCTACGATAGGGTTGAATCTTGAAAATATATGTAATCATGATAACAAAAAGTTGTATAAGTAATTTGGGAATGGAGGAAGGAAGTTATTGAATATATTTGCTAAGGAGCTTAAGTTTTTTCTTATGTCAATGCTTTTCAAATCAAGATCTGGTACCACTGAGGTACATGAACAATTTCTCAGAAATATACAGAGAACTAATATTCCCATGAGATCTCTATTTTCAGCAGGCTTCATGATTCCTTTTCTCCTGCTTTACAAAAGCAAAGCATCTCTCAGATTTCAGAATCCTACTGAGTATTGCTCTTCAGTATAAGTCTTCTGGGTATCAAGCAAAGAGATAGCTTTGCAAAATTTTCTTTAAAGGTTTTTCTTCCCTAATCAAGTCAAAGAATACATCACTTGAAGGAGAGTACCAGTAAACAAAGTAAAACAATTAAAACAATGAAATAGGGAGTCTACAGAGCTTTACTGATGTTAGACAACAAGCTAGCAGCAAGGTTACATGACTTATTGATCTACCTTTCTTAGAATTACATTTCTGATATCTTATATTTAGGGAGTATATATTATTATATAACTGTGAACTGAAAGATGTCATCAGATAATTTCCAGGCCTGTTTTAACTAATTAATATGGAGCTATAGACTACCTTTACCAAATAAGTCATATGCTGACTATTTTTATTTAAATTGACAAGGTAAGTGCACATTTCCATGTTTTGAGAAGAACATTTAAAGCAAGTGATAATTATAATATAAATATGTTATAATGATAAAGACATAATAAAATCCATATTGTTTTCATTTTTCTAGCTCAGTCTACCAATTTTAAAAGCTGCCTCAAAGTGAAAAATTAGCAAGTATAACTAGTAATAATTTGATTATATTGGTTAAGTTTTGGAATATTTTACTTTCCCAGAATTAATAAAGTAAATAATTCCCATAAATTTGTAATCCATTCATCTGTTAATGGACATCTAGGTTGGTTCCGTAATTTGGCTATTGTGAATTGTGCTGCTATAAACATGGATATGCATTGATTACTATAATTCTCTGATTTCAGTCCCTTTGGAAAGATACCCACGAGTTGTATAGCTGGATCATATAGTGGATCCATTCTCAATTTTCTGAGGAATCTCCACATTGATCTCCATAGCAGCTGTTCTAATTTGCAATTCCACCCACAGTGTAGAAGAGTTCCTATTCCCCCACATCCCCACCAGCCTTTATTGTTGTTTGACTTCTTGATGATTGCCCTTCTGATTGGGGTTAGATGGAATCTCAGTGTAGTTTTGATTTGCATCTCCCTGATTGCTAATGATGTTTAACATTTGTTCATGTATTTATCGGCCATTTGTATTTCTTCTTTTGTGAAGTGACTATTGCCCATTTCTTGATTGGGTTATTTGTGGGTTTTTTTTTTTTTTTTGGTGTTGAGTCTTTTAAGTACTTTGTATTTCTTCTTTTGTGAAGTGTCTATTTAGTTCAATTGACCATTTCTTGATTGGTTTATTAGTTATTTCTTTTAAGTTCTTTTTATATTCTAGATATTAGTCCTCTATCAGAGGGATAGCTGGCAGAAATCTTCTCCCATTCTGTAGGGTCAAAATTATGGGATATACACACAATGGAATTCTACTCAGCAATAAAGAAGAACAAAATAATGTCATTTGCAGGAAAATGTGTGGACCTGGAGAACATTATGCTAAGTGAAATTAGCCAGTCACAGAAAGTGAAGGGTCATATGTTTGCTCTCATATGCAGAAGCTAGGAAGTAATCAGGATACCAGAGACACTTCAGATAATAGAGGAGAAACTAGTGGAGCCAAGAATGTGGTCTAGGGAAAGGGGGGTGGAGAGGGAGCCAGGGGAAAACCCACCAAGTGCTGTGTGCATGTATGTCACTATCACTAAGAACTACATTATGATGTGAGATTATAATGCACCAATAAAAGTATGAAAAAACAAAAAAGTATAAAAAAGCAAACAAAAAATCAATAATTTTTTTTTCTTTTTTGTGGTACTGGGGATTGAACCCAGGGGCATTCTACCTCCAAGCTACACCCCAGACCTATTTTTTTTTTATTCTTTATTTTGAAACCGTGTCTCACTAAGTTGTGGATGGCCTCACTAAGTAGCTGAGACTGGCCGCAAACCCGGATCCTCCGGACTCAGCCTCCCAAGTACTGGGATTACAAGCGTGCGCCACCACGCCCCCCCCCCCCGTGGCTAAAAATCAATAATTTTAATGACAAGGTCACATACTTTCCCAAATCTAGTAATTTCAAACTATCCCCTTTCCACTGTCTGCAAATAGAAATTAAAATTTGTTTTAGAGTGTATTCTGCATATAATCTGGAATGCAGTTTAAAAATTGATACATTACTAGGAAAGTTCCCTATAATTCCCACTAACTTATTTTTTTAAATGTTATTTTCTCAGGGTTAATATCTTTAATTGTTAACTGGATTAGGAATTGGATTGATATTAAACATGCCTTGTTCTAATCAGAATTTATTCCACAGATACATGAAATGAATACAAAGCAAAATAAAGCAATCCTAGTCATGTCATTAAGAAAAAAGCTTCAAAGGTTACTTTAGTTTTATGTTTAATGATTACTAGTTACATATTATATACATTAATTGAATTATGAACCAATCATAAGCATAGTTAATATGTCAATCCAGGAAAATATGTCAACATTAAGTTTTGTAGTCACAAGAAATATTTTTAAATTCAATGTACCTTCACATTTTTGTTATAGAGAAACATGATTAAAGTTATCAGTAAATAAATGTCTATAATGAAAATGTGGTATAATAAAATTTTGTGGGGCAAATAAAAATTAATATAAATCCGAGGCATAATGGAACAATATAAAATTTCTTTTAAATAGTTAATGTATTTTTAAATGGGGGATAATGATAGGCAGTTTATTATAGTATTTATATTCTATTAAATATTTTTTAAATTGATATAGTTGAAAATAGTTGATATAATTGAAAATAGTTGATATCGGTTTCATGTATAAAAGAGATATGTATATGTTGAAATTATTTTAAAGGATATGAGCCAGATTTAGCAGACTACTGTCATGGATCCTATGTTCTTTTTTTTTTAGTACTGGGATTGAACCCAGCGGCATTGTACCTCCAAGCTACACCCCCAGCCCTATTTTTTATTCTTTATTTTGAAACCGGGTCTCACTAAGTTGCAGAGGGACTCACTAAGTAGCTGAGGCTGGCTGCAAACCCGGATCCTCCGGTCTCATCCTCCCAAGAACTGGGATTACAAGTGTGCCACCATGCCCGGCTGGATCCTATGTTCTAATGAATATCTTTGAGTAGATGTTCATGTAAAGAACTGTATCATTACAGTTATTCATATAGGACTATATTGAATTGATATAATTAGGTTATCTATCAGTTGAGAGTATACTGTGTAAAATAAGGTTCAAATATAAATAATGTTCAAAATGTAAAATTAAAGTTTGAAACGTTAAGCTGGGTATCATGGCACACACCTGTAATACCAGTACTTGGGAGGCTGAGACAGGAGGATTGCAGGGTTGAAACCAGACTCAGCAACTTAGTGACACTCTCAACAACTTAGCAAGACTCTTTTCAAAATAAAAAAATTAAAAAGGACTAGTGGTATCACTCAGGGTTAGAATGCTCTTGTGTTCAATTTGCAGTGTCAAAAACAAAAAAAGCAAAAAAAAACCTTTGTGCTTTATGAGTGTTACTATTAAAGTTGATAGAAAACCTGCAGTCCAAATTATACTCCAAATTTCTAGAGGCAATTTTCTCACCATTGGGAAAATACTGAGGAGAAATATCACATAAAATATAATGTCCAGCCGGGCGTGGTGGCGCACGCTTATAATTCCAGTACTTGGGAGGTGGAGACCGGAGGATCCGGGTTCACTGCCAGCCTCAGCTACTTAGTGAGGCCCTCCGCAACTTCGTCAGACCCGGTTTCAAAATAAAGGATAAAAAATAGGGCCAGGGGTGTAGCTCAGAGGTAAAATGCCCCTGGGTTCAATCCCTGGTACCGCAAAAAAAAAGAAAAAATATATATATAATGTCCAATAGGAATTCTTCAGAGAAAATCCTTATGTATAAATGGGACCTTCCTGAAAACTTAATGGACTATTTCAGTATGTTATTAAATGGTACCATAGAATCCTAAAAAAATACATCAGAGACATTCAATTTTAAGTAAAATTAGAAATACAAAATACTCTTTTTTATTTTTCTCCTGTCTGACACTAAGTCTTTCTTAGTTAGTCTCAAAATAAATTATGTTGAGCAATACAAGACAAATCAAAATTAATAAATATAACAAGAAAATCCTAAAACTAAATCAAATAAAAACAAAAGTGTGTATAGAATGGGGGAGGAGGGGATACTGAGATAGAACTCAGGGGCATTATACATCTGAGATATACCCCCAGACCTTTTTTAATTTTTTGTTTTGAAACAAGGTCTCACTTAGGTAGATGAGTCTCTCTAAGTTGCTGAGGCTGGTCTCAAACCTGCAATCCTACTTTCTCAACCTCCCAATTACTGGTATTACAGATATGCACATGAGCCTGATTAAAAATATGTATATATTTATTGGAGGGGAACTGTAAAATTATTTTTGCTTTGAATATTGCAGGTATGTATTTTCAACTAAAGTAGTCACCTATTATATGTTATTGATGAATTGTTTTTTCACAGTAAATGGTGTGAAGCAACTAAGAAAAGTAAACTCGAATGTACAACATTAAAAAATAGGTAAGTAAAAGTCTCTTCACTAGTTTCCTGAATATTTTGCCATTTTATTCAAATCTAAATTTCAAATATGCTAGACTTGTTAATAATAATTCAGTAGAAAAAAAAGAAAAATTTCAAAGTATGTTAACAATAAAATATCCACTTCAAGAACAAAGTAATTTAGTATGTCATTAGCCATGAAATAAAATGAATACTCAAGATTATCATAAAATTTATAATATTAAAACTCCATAAGTGATAGACACTTATGATCAGAATTGAAAATAATATATTTGTTATAACAATCACCTAGATTAAAAGTAAAAAATTCTACAGACTACCTTTAGAAGACATATTATTCTAATACCATCCTTGAAATCTAACACGAGATTAGTTTTATTATAAGCAATCCTGTTTTTTAGGATCTTAAAAAATCACAAAAAAGAACACTCTGCTAAGAATAACAATATTTAAAATATTTTTATTTTTGCCCTCACATAAATTTTAAAAACCACCATGTATTAGAATGCATTTAAATAGGATCTTGTAAAATTCATTATTTTTCATTTCCTAACTATTCAAATTTCTAACATTTGACTACAACTAATAAAATTCTTCACAGATTATCTTTAAAACAAACACTGACTTTCTTGGAGACTTCTTAATTTCACAGGATAAAAGGCATTGTTGGGTTTGTTTTGGTTTTCCGAAAAACAGAGACTTAAATAAGTTTTAAAAATAAAATATTATTGATTTCTGAAATCTGTATAATTTTAAAATGCCAACTTGTATAAAATTTTGTCTTATATATGGAAGCTAGAGAGAAAACAGGAAAGAAAAGGAACTTCATGATAATAAGGAGTGAGACGAGTAGAACTGTGGAAGGGGATGGGGAGGGAGGCGAGGAGGATAAAAAGGAGGCTTAAGGAAGGAAACAGAGGAAATAATATTATGTCCATATATGAAGCTATCACTAACAACCTTATTAGCATGTACTGGGAGGAATTAGGGGAAGTAGCGAGATGGGGTTAGGAAGGAACCACACCAAGATAAGTTGTGTGCATATACGAATGTACTACTTTGAATCTCATTACAATCTATAATCATATTGCACTGATAAAATTCTTTAAAATGTAAAATAAAAAAGAAAGGGAATCCAGCACATAAGTGTTTGAAGCCTTCTTTGCTTCAAATAGAAAAATCTATTTTAAATGTGAAGCTCATCCCACCGTTCACTGCAGACCTGTCTGTGACTGAGAGAGCTGCCAGGCTTATTATCTTCCTCAGCGTCAGACACTCAGAATGAACCACCAACCTCATTAGAACACACAAAGCTAGGGATATCTTTCAACATCTCATACCAACAAATTACCAGCACTCCAGAAAACTTCCTGTCCACAGATTTAAGTGGAATAAGGAGTGATCTTGAAGAATGAAATAATCAGAGCAAAGCCGTGGTTTAACAGATGTTGGATTTGTCTGAGTCAGCTAACTGTCAGGAGGAAAGATGGTAAGCTACTAATTTTTCTTCCTGTCAAAGTGAAAATGAAAACAATTGTTAGAGTAAAAGGAAGAAAAAATGTGTAGACAGAAGAGAATTAGAAAAATTCTCCACTGACCTCTTTGTGTGTGTATTGCTATGAAAGAGAAAACCTAGGGCTATTTTCAGTAACCACTATGTTTCTCAATTTATTGTATTATACTACTCAAAAGAACACAACACTTTGCCTATTACCAAACCACTTTGGGCATCGGGAGGCTCCCTGAGAGCAGTAGAGGAAAGGCCACTCAGCGAAATGATGTAAGCAGACCTTCCAGGCAGAGATAGGAAAACATGCCACTAACTAGCTTTTTAAAATATTTTGAAATAATAAATATGACAATGATTTATTTGCTTAAATTTAATAAAAACCCATCTTAAGTGATTTTCACCCAAAATACACACATCTTGGGTGGTATATTGATGTCTTGTGTCAGTGTTTTTGAAAGGTAATATCTTTCTTAGGAAAGATTAAGGGGATTATGATAAATAGAGGTTTCCAGTTACAGTTCTGCCACTGACCATTCCTATGTATTTTGGAAATAACCTTCACTCCAGAGTATAAGCCATTTTCTTTTAAGATAAAATATTTTTGGTGACTAATATTTTAGTTACTGTTAGTTCAGTTCTTACTTTAAAATAGTTATAATAAAGATAATCACTATAATCTTGTAATCCATTCATCTGGAAAATAAATAGAAATATGCTGGATAAATTTAGAGGGTTATTTGCCATATTTTTTTAATGTGTGGCACTGGGGATTGAACCCAGGGACGTTATACCTGTGAACTACACCTCCAGACCTTTTTTTTTTTTTTGAAACCAGGTCTTGCTACGTTACTGCATGCTAGTCTTGAACCTGCCATCCCCTGTCTCAATCACCCAAGAATCATAATTTCATAATAGAAGTGATTCATGGTAATCTTCAATGAGTTAAAGATGTGCTGTGATACAAGAGGATTTTGTGCAATATCAGGGACCCAAACAAGGCACTCTTTATGAATCATTGCTCTTCAAAAATGAATTTAAAAGGACAAAGCTGCAAATTACTGAGAGAAATGTTAGACAAAAGGAAAAAGCAGAAATGAATATTACCTCTCCAAACATAAAATCTCCATCCTTTATTATATGCTCTGAGTTATGCATGTATTAAGAATTTTAAGGCCAAAAAAAAGTAGATTGCTCAAATTTGCTCAGTAACATGATCTTACTTGTGGACTTCTGCTTCTTTTGGAGTTTGAAGTATCATTTTACAAAGAGAAGTGAAAGTTAAAAAGTAGATTTGTACTCATTTTTTTACCTTTTACATTTGAGAGATTGCATTTGGCTTCAAATTGCCAAGAGGACCTTCCTTCTGCATTCTTATTCCAGAACAGTTATATCCCTCTGGAATTATTAGGCCTTGACAGCTGTACATAAAGTTGAAATAATGGGATTTGGCAACTGAGAGCTCCTTAATCTTCTTTCATCAATATAGCTGTAATAATTGGAAATGTCAAGCTAAAATGATTGCAAGACACAGACATCTGTCACTTATAATCATAAAAATTTAGCTATGATTACCAAAACTATGCATCATTTTGAAGCCTATTATAGAAAGCATAATTATTTGCAAAGCTTAGAATAGTGTGTATCATTTTATAATAAGTATATATAATGAAATATAACACTTCTTTATCAAGAAAATTTAAGATCCTCTTTACTATAATAGAAAATATGTGAAACTCACTTATTGATAGTCAAAATTATGTTATGGTACCTAAATAATTTTGGGAACTAGATAATAATATAAATCGCATGTCTATGTGCCCTGGAAGTGGGAAGATAATCTTTGTTCCTAGTCTCCAGACACATAACTAACAAACATAATCTATTACTTACAAAAGCTCATCAATCCAAGTGATGCTTTCTAAGAATATTTTAACATACTTTAATAACTTTTTCCCATTACTTTGTTTTTCTGGTACATAATATCTTTCTGAAACTATATTTTATACTCTATCACAAGTGCATAAAATATTTATTATTATACATATCGAAGTTTCATATACAGAACAGTTTCAGTGTTTTTAGATCATTCTAGCAGCCTGTTCATGAGCATTTTTTGGTTCTCATGTGGGTAATCATATTTCATGAGAATAATGACAATTGTATTTCTTCATTTCCAGTTTTAAAGCTTGCATAGTTGTCTTTTGGTGTGTTTATTTAGATGTTCAGCACTAGTTTAATTAGAAAAGTGTCAGTGGTCATCCTTCTCATAATACTCCTAATAATGCTCTGATAATTTCCAATCAAGTGGCCTATGCTTCATAAATGTTTGGAACCTGAGATGAAACCACAGCCCTGACTGAAATAGTGGTTTTCCAATTATCAAGGATGACAATTTTGTGATATTATACTTATTAAACTGTTATTCGTTTATTTATATTAAAATCATTATCATTAATATCAATATAGTTATTTGCTTTAAATCTTTGCTCATTCTTAGGCCTCTTTTTTATATTTTCCATGGAACCAATTTAATTTAGCAATATATCATTTTAAAATCTAGTATAGGAAAAAATTACTGTGTTAATTGTCACTTTTCCAGTTTTTGTTAATAATTATACCTTTCATTAAGCCTCCCATTTAGACAAGATTAGAATTCTACCACAAGCTTATATTACTTTCTAGAATTTGTAATTTGTCATTTTCTGAAACCAACACTGAGGCAATAAAGCATATGTTTTCTTCATTAGAGATACATAATGTGATCATTTCTCTCAGATTCCTACTCCCTTTCTCTAATGATGAATCCCTGAGCAATTTTATATGCAAGGCATATTGATTTTTATCTAGTTGTCATTATATGAATATATTATTAACACTATCTGCCTTCTTGATTCCGTGTCTTTAGAAAGACATCTCTGTCTGATACTTTATTTCTAATAAGGGTAAAGGAAAATTTTCTTTTTTTTTTTGCTTGACAATTCAGGATTTAGTGCTTTCTATCTTTGAATATTATCTACAGTTAAAGGAATAAATTTTACATATAGGAATGTACCATTGATTTTCTCAGTGACAATTCATATTTCCAATAGGTTTGTAAAGACTGCTTGGGACTGCTAAGAGTTAAAGAAAATAAATTAGGCTGAAAGTATAACAATTTGTTTGAGAATTATTATCCAAATTAACATTATTAACATAAAATTTCAGCAGGTTACCCATGTCTATGCCTGCAACATATTTATACAGACTATAGCAATATAATTTTAAAAGCTACTTTTCATTGTAATTCTGAATAATTTTATTCCTGCTTTTTATTTATTATGATTTAAAATATAAGATTGTCTAAATGTAGGAAATGTTGGGAACATATTAAGTCTCCTAGTTTCCCCATTTTTAGGTATGGTTCTAATTGACCTGAACATTATAGAAGGAGCAAAAAGTTAGATTCTGCCTACACATTGTACTCATTTAGGGAACATTAAAAATAATAGTGATCATGGTGTCTCTTCTCCCTCATTTATTCTTTTTTAATTAGGTTGAAGTGTGGATTAGACACTGGAATTGTTCAAAGTTCTCTTGGTTTTCTAATACATAGCCAAGGTTGAAAACCATTGGCTTAGAGTAACACAATTTTCATATGCATTCATCTTAACAATAGCCAAGAAATTCAAATAAGTTCAATGATATAGAATTCTAAGTTATATTTTATGAAGTTCTTGGCATTTTACAATGAGTCCTATAATTTACTAAAGGGCAAAATAATAAGAAGATATTTTGAGGTTCTAAGGTAGGGATCAGTAAAGTCTTCATGTAAAAGTTAGATAGTAAATATTTTAGACTCTACAGACCATACCATCTCTGTCTACAACTCTACAACTCTGCCATTTATAAACAAATATGTGTCAATGAAAGTTTATTTGCAAAAAAGAGCTGTAGTTTGTCAACCTGTGTTCTAAATTGATATTTATCTTTAAAAAATTAAATTCAATAGATAAATTAAGGTATTGCTTGATTTTCTACTTCCTTATTTATCTCTTATGGGGACAACTAAGATCTTATTTCTGAAAACACTATTATATACCTAATGTTTTTCATATGCCAATAAGTTTTGAGTATTCCTTTGATTTCACTAACTTTTAGGAACAATATCAAAAATTCATGTTGTCAACTGAGGAAAACAAAGTTACCTTTCTATCATCACTATCTATCCTACATATCACAATTAAATTCAGCATAATAAAAATAAGATTATCTTATTCTTTTATTTTCCAGATTTTGAGAACAAAAGGGAATATAAATGTGATATACTCAATAGACAACAAAAAATACTATTTGTCTCTAGGTAACCTATACCAATGCAGAAGCCTATCTTATAGAATGATTCCTCCAGCCTTATTTTTATGTGCTTCACTCTGTGTTAAGTGTTTTACTCTATAGATAAATGAATATCCAAGATAGTACACAATGCAGTATTAGGGTACAGTACTTACATTTTTTAGTTGTATTCAGATGAAATTTGGTTCTTGCTTTTTCAATATAATGACTTTGCTAACTAATTGGTTTTGTTTACTAAACAAATTTATATTAATACAAAATAAAACATGTTTTCTTAATTTAAAACTAATAACATTTTATGTATGTTTTGTCTTCCTGAATAATTAAAGTCCAATTGGTTGAACAAAAAAAGTCCAATTTGTCTATACTGCTAAGAAGCCTTTATGTCTGAAAAACACTACTATTTTTTCTATCCTTTTTTGGTGTAGTAGGATATGAATACTAAATTTGTAATACTTTCCAGAATTTTCCATGGGTAATTTTATTGATTAGCTTCTGCTATTTTCAATTACCTGTCTTAATTTGTCTGTAAATTCTGTCTGTGCTGGGAAAATTTGGAAACAGTTCATTTTATTTGTTAAAATGCAAATATATGCTCTAGTATATATTGTCATTAGAATAAATTAACCTACTTAATTGATTTGTATATTATTAGTATTGCTAGTATATATGTTTGGATATCATATTTTTGAGATTCCTATACTTTTTCTGCTGGAAAGATTTTCAAAAATATTATATAAATTACTTTGGATTCTAACTATTTAAATTCTGAATAAATAGCCTGTGATTCAGTTTAAATCTTATCAAATGCTGAAATAAATGTGTACAGTAATGAATACTAGCTTAAACTAGGACATGTTAGGGTGATTGATGGAGATCAACCTCAAAACAGTAAAATAACAAATTATTTTCTGGTAGCATTTGCTGATGTGGCATACAGGCATCTTTTATTTATTTAAGTAGATTGACATTAAGGGATCTGAGCAGTGACACGATATGATATTCTGTTCTAAAAGAACCACTTCAACTCCTGCATAGAAAATAGGTTTTAAAGGTGTAAGAACATAAGAATAGAAACAGTTAAAAGGCTACTGAAAGATAGCAGGTAAGAGATGATGGTATCTTTATCCCCAGGTGCAAAGTGGTAGCATACTAGATATGTTTCAACGGGCTGCCTATGGAGCATAAGAGAGAGAGTTCAAAGATGTTTCTGACTCTACCTATCTATCTTCTATATTATCTATACATCAGTCTATGGTTTTATTACTTGTTTACTTACTTTTCCTGAGCAATTAGAAGAATGGAACTGGTATTAATTAAGGTAAGAAAGAACACATTTGGGAGAGGGGAAATAACTAGAGGTTGAGTTTTTAATAAATTGGATTTCAAATATCTACTGTTTATATAAGTAGTGAGTTAGAATAGGTGGGGGAAATGAGGGTTTAGGGAAAGGTATGGGTTAGAGACATAAATTCGGCCCTTACAAGTATACAACATTTCATCAGACCATGAGACTGTTCGTGATCCAAGATAGTAAGTGTGAAGTACAAATATCAAAAGACAAAGCCCTCCAGGTGTGGTGGCACATGCCTATAATCCCAGTACTTGGGAGGCTGAGACAAGAGGATTGCAGGTTCAAGACTAGCTTCAGCAACCTAATGAGATCCTCAGAAACCTGGTCAGACCTTGCTTCAAACAAAAAAAAAAAAAGAAGGCTGGAGGCTGGTAGTGCAGCTAAGAGGTAGAATGCCCCTAGTTTCAATCTCCAGTACGATTAAAAAAAAAATCCTACAAAGTCTCAGGATGTGCCACCCTTAAAAGGTGTGATGAAGGACAGCGAAGTCTAAAAGAATACTGAGAAGAGTGATCAGTGAGAAGAAGAAAGTCAGCGGAATGTAATATTTCTGCTCAAAGTGAAAATAATGGATTCTGACCCAAGAATAAAAGACATAAAATTTATTGATTCCCCATTCCCTAAAATCTCTTCATTGATTTATATCTGGAATTCTGTATGACATTTATGCACCAGATTCATTGTAGAAGAAAAATAAGGATGATAAAAGGAACATCATGAAAAAATATTAAAGATATGTTAAGGCTTATGAAGGTTTATGAAGACTTAAAAACTCCCATTAACAAAAATAACAAAGACATCACTAAGCTTTGTGTAACTTGATTACTTTTTAACACTGCTGACCTCAAAAAGGCTGTTACTTTAATTACAAATTTTTTCACACAAAAAATCAAGTTTTATACAAATTACATTTCTCTATTTTTTTCTTTTTGTGGTACAGGGGAATTGAACCCAGAGGCATTCTACCTCTGAGCTACACCTGAAAGTCTATTTTATTATTTTTATTTTGAAACAGGGTCTCACTAAGTTGCAGAGAGCCTCACCAAGTTGTTGAAGCTGGCCACGAACCTGTGATCCTCATGTCTCAGCCTCCCAAGTACTGGGATTACAAGTGTGCGCCACCACACCCAGATTTATACATCACATTTCTAAATGAGTTGAGGCGGAAGAACAGTGGATACATAATGAACCTTAGGGACATCAACTTACATTCAAAGATTAAATAACTGACCAAGTGATGTAGTCTCTCAACTAACAATAATAATTTATTTACTTTGCCCCAAGTAAACATTTATAGGGGCAAATAAGACTGACAGCAGTGGGAGGGGACAAAGTAGGTTTTAACTGACCATGTGACCTTTAGCCTCTGACTTAGAGTGATAAAGGAACTGCCATGTGAAAAACCAGGCTAGTGGACATAGCAGGAAATGGCAGGGAGATGCTGGCATAGGAAAAGCCAGCAGGAACTTCTTGAAGGTCAGGGAGGGGGAATAAAATCATGGAAATACATGGCTAGGGCAAGGTGGGGAGGGTGATAGAAGTCAGAATCAGAAAACAAATAGTACACTCTTCTTGAAAAGCCCTTTATGTTCTTGAAAGTCCTTTATTTTGGACTTTATCCTGAAAGTAATGGAAAGAATTTTAGGCATAGATATGACATGATCAACTCTGTTCTTTATAAAGATAATATCAATGGTTCTATGGTCAATCCATTCCGTTGGGAACAAATCTCAATCAAGCTGGGTGTTTGGCATCATGCAGACAACATAACTGTTTGATTGACTGAGTACTTCGCATTTCCAGCCAGTTGTTTTGACATGTGTATATATAGCCTCTAAATAAAAATGGTATTTTTAGCGTGTCTAATTTATTCCATAATTCCTTATGGCAGTTATCTTTAAGAGTCAATTCTACCACAACTCTTAACAAGGACAAATTGTACATATGTAGTTCACATTTTGATGAAGATAAATGTAGTAAAATATGTAAGAAAATAGTATTAACAACTAAAAATTTATGCAGTTAAAACTTTTTACAATATAATCACATACTTTGTTCTACAGTTGAAGTTAAGGATGACAGAGCAAGAATTCAGGCTGTATTTTATGTCATCATTCAACTGATGTGATCTTGAACTTCCTGCCTCATAGTCAACGGGTAATTTTCTCATATTTATGCATGAAATGCTATGCATTAAAAACTGATTCCCTTTTTTGCATTATTTATAGTCAAAAGTCTAATGTGAACAGGATATCATATTGAACATCAGGAATAATCAAGTGTTTCTAAAGAGAATTTATACAAACTAAATCTAGAGAGGAGTTTGAGGTTTATTTGTTAATTTACCCTAAAATGAAGGCTAAGGACATAAATAACAGAAGTAGGTTTTCACATTTAGATTAAACAGAAGAATGTCTGAATTTATTGCCTTAATGAAGTCTCATATCATTAGTACAGTAAGTTGCAAATGAATCAGTGGCCTGTAGGTAGAATTGAAATGGGCTTTATAGAGAGGGAAAGAAATTAGATGATTTTACAGTTCCCTATTCACCCTTTCCTTTTTTATTTGCTCACATATTAATGACCAAAATGTTTTGTCTGACGTTTCTCCAGTGAAAATATTAACAGACAAAGAATTGAAGTAAAAATGCTAGTGAACATTTTATTCCGCTATTTCCAATGACTTTGACCTATAAAAATTTGAGGTGAAGCTCCACCAGAGCATGTGAACTTAAATATGGAATAAGTAACTAAGCAAACAAAACATGGGTCTGTATTGGAAGTAGGGCCCATGAATCCTAGGGAAGCAAAAAATAAATGCTCATTACAAGCTACTTATGAGTCTTAATACACATAAATATATTCAGGATAATGAACAACTGAAAAAACTTCAAGTATTTGATAGGCACTCTTCTTCTCACTGCCCTAAATTCTGTATAATACCTCTTTATGACTTTAAAACTAGAGTAGCCAGATATTCTTAGTCATTGCCTGTTACCTGGTATAATACCTAATGATTTTTCCTTTCCCTCCCCAAAACATTTCACTTTGAATTATGAATTACATGATCATCTATCTATAATGAGTGACACCTTCTTTAACATTTATTTTTGTCCTGCATTTGGCTTTACCTTTTCCTTAGAGTTGAGATTCTTTGCTCCAGTTAAAAATTTGACTCTAATAATAGTTCTTTTCTTATTCTGAAATGAATATATTGACTAGTGGAGAAAGTATATATAAGTTTAAAGCATATCATTGGCAGCAACATGCAGAATTTATCCATGGATTATACAGTGCTAATTGGCAGGTGCTGTATCTCATAAAATGCTCAGAGTCTGCAAATGATAAAAGCACCATATGGGGCTTGTCCAACAAGAAATCTCAAAAGCTTTTTCCTTCTGTGTCTCTGGAAAATTACACTAAATATTTCTTGTGGTGTATTATTTGTTGTGGTGGTAGAAAGGAGATGAGTTTGAAAGAAATTATAAAAACACCAAATCAAAACTTAGACCATTTAAACTTCCCATAGACGTTTACTCTATGCATGTGGGCCTGCAAAACCATATTATTTAAACCCATGATGGTGGCAGATGTGTGTCAAATTTTTATCATACTGTATATGCGCAATGAAGTACAAATTCTTATATGAACATAGTATATAGACCTATGAATATGTATATATCTATATGAATTTTTACAATGAAAAGCAACTCTTCTACCATGTCACATTTTAGCCATCAGTCTGCAACCCAGAGTTAAACTTTTTTTTTTTTTTGCAGTACCGGGG
>PVJS01003379.1:9199-76265 GCA_004027185.1 Glis glis
TACACCCCCAGCCCTATTTTTTTATACTTTATTTTGAAACCGGGTCTCACTAAGTTGCGGAGGGCCTCACTAGGTAGAGAGAGATAGAGAGAGATAGAGAGAGAGAGAGAGAGAGAGAGAGAGCGAGAGCTGAGGCTGGTCGCGAACCCGGATCCTCTGGTCTCCGCCTCCCAAAGTACTGGGATTACAAGCATGCGCCACCACGCCCGGCTTAATAGCAGCTTTAGTGAGATATAATTCACATACCATAAACTTTATTTTGTTTTTTGTATAGGTAAAAAGAAGCATCTTTGAGTAGTGGAATGTGTTTTCTAATCCTGGCTCCATCATTTAAATCTTCTATACATCCAATTTCTTCTATAGCAAGTGAGGGTTGGATTGGAAAGGCTCAGTGGTTGGTTAAGCTTGCCCTCTCTTTCTTTCTCTGTTTTCTCATTTAGCAAACACTACTTTTGGGGCAGAATTTGTGCAAGAACTTGGGGATAGTGTGTCTCCAAAGGAGCTCAGAGGCCAGTAGGAGGGTGAAGAGTGGGACTCTTAAGAGAGAAAAGCAAAACTCCTAAATCACCAGATGCCAGTGTGGTGAGCGCCCCAGCGTGGTAATCCCTGAGTGCTGGTGGACCCCTGAAGGTCTCCCCCAGGGGCCAGGGTGCTCGTCTGCCAGGGTGCAAGGTGGAGGGGCTGGGAAGATTTCTTGGTGGAATTGACAGTTAAGCAACCCTCAGGAAGTCGGCCAAGTGGATTAATGGGTAGATGGGATTTTATGACTGAAGCTACTTGGCAATCATTTCGTGCTTAAAATTTTGAGTATGTAATTGTTAAAGTTGACCAAGCAAGAAAGGAGTGCAATGCTTTTTTATTTACTATTATTGCTAGATTTCCTAGTGATTTTTCTCATTGAAAAAGAATGCGAAACACGCTGATTAAGATTAAAATAACTTTCTTTTTTGGTGGTGGTGGTACTGGGGGTAGAACTTGGGACATTTTATTTTTTATTTTGAAACAGGGTCTCACTAAGTTGCAGAGGGCCCCACTAAGTTGCTGAGACTGGCCTCAAACCTGTGATCGTCCTGTCTCCATGTCCCAAGTACTGGGGTTACAGGAGTGTGCCACCACGCCAAACTCTGGTTGAAGTATTTTCAAGAATCACTTCAGTGCTGTTGAATTAAAAAAAAATGCGTTGCTGCACTTTACTTTGTTCATCTATTGAAATTTTCAGGATTTTTAAGTTGGTCAAGATAAGATAATTCTTTCTTCTCCCACATTCTTCCCTCCTTCATAACTATTATTTCCTTTAAAACCCTTACATTGTTTTCTTTGCATATTGCTATACAACTTATTACCCAGTTTGCATTCTTATATGTATTGATTCTAGATTAAACTACACAGAGAAATTTCTGTTACAGCCACAGTGACCCAGGCACTCACAGAAGGTGTCTGTGGGACATGAATCATGATGCCCAATTTTAATTCATAAAAGCAGTTACTGCTTTTCCTGTACATCCTTGGTTTTGTATTGTACATATTATTCATGGTCTTGTTATTTTTTATTAGGCAGTTTGTCTATTCTGAGTTTTAGTTCCAGATACATAAGTGGGTAAGATTCACATTGACTTTAGCTTTCATGATTTATTACATTGATGCAAATCAAACATAGTCCAGAGAGAAGGGAAATAACCTTTCCTAGATGAAGCAATGCATTCCTAACATATGCTGTTAAGACTTTTTTTTTTTTTGCTACAAATGTGACAGGCTGCTCATTCTCTGGCAGTGACCTCTACCTTGGCCCTGACTTAGCTGGTATTATGGTTCTTTGTGCAAATATTTTCTCAACCTTCAATTTGTCACAAGTAGCTAGGCATTATCCCATGAATAATAGATTTATGATTTTTCTAGCATTAGCAGAGCAACTAAGATACTAACTTGTTCCAGCTGTGTTTCCTGGATTTAGTTTCTCTTCCCAGGAATTGGCCTTTCTAAGCAAGAAGAAAATGAATGGCCAACTAAGTAGATTCCCTATAGGTGTGTGCTGGCCTGGATGGGGGAAGATTAATCTGAAGATAGGTTGAGAGCACCTGGAATATTTTAGGCTTTTGGTGATCTGAATGTTAAGTGTTGCCAAGTTGTGGGGCCGGGTAACTGCCTTGTTACTGACTGGGAGACTGAACTTTAGAGAGACTTGCCAAAAAAAGTCATCCTGTTCTGAATCTAATACATACATACTCTCTTACTCCAGACTCCATATTCTTTCCATTCCCTTGTTGTATATAAAGACTAATCAAATGAATAGATTCTTAATGGCAAGAGAATACTTCCTGGACAGAGTAAAAAAATTTTTTTTAAGAAACTGGAAGTAGAAATTCCTTAGTACCTTTCCAAATTTTTCAGTTGTTTAAAACAATACTGAGATTACATTTTCTTCAAACTTTTGTCTTGAGATTTTTTGTCCCTTTAATACTGTGGAATAAAAAGGAACACATTCATTGTATAATAAAAATAATGTGCATGTGTTTGTATATTTTAATTATTGTTGCTTACTGAGATGTGTTCTGCTTTAGAGTATAAGCTCCTAGACTTGCAAAGGGCCAAACTATTAATTTAATCTAATGATACTCAGTCTTGTGCTGTGTGTTCAAAGAACTGTAGGATTTGGATTGGTAGAGTGGAAGAAAAAAAATCCTTCTACATGTGAGGAGTAGCTTGAGTAAAAACTTGTTTGGAAACAACCATAAGGAATGTAGACTGAGTTAGTTGATTTACTGAAGTTGATGAGTCCTTGAATGTGGGCCTTGGAATGTGGATGTGATTTGAAGCATAATAATAATCCAGTCTTGACTGTTGTTAAGGGGGATTTTTAAAAAGTGCTTCAGTAAGATTATTGGTTAGGAGATGCAGGGTGAATAATAGGATAAAAGAATGTCTTTAATTGAAATAATGTTGGAGCTAAGCAGGGAGTTTGTGGCTTAAGCTTTCCCTGGAGGGATAGAGCGTTAAGAGAGAAGCAGACATAGATTTTAGGGAGTTCAGTTGTTTTTGGTAGAGGATGACAAACTGAGATTAGTACAATTGTTGAAGTAGGAATTATCATGTTGAATTATCATTTGCAACTATAGTAGAGGATTCCTGGGGAACAACAGAGAGAGATTGGGATCAGATTACAGAGAAAATTAGAGATTCAGATTTAGAGAATCTCAAAAATTAGGAAAATGAGTTTTTTTATATTCCTTCTTATATGTATCAAAACTCATCCTGAATACTAAGTTCTGGGTTGTAAAAAAAAAAAAAAGGACTTTTTTGCACCTGTCCATAAGTCTTTCTTCACAAGTAAAACAAAAGTTTAATTATGGTGTGTATATTAAGACAAGTCATAGAGCAGAGAAAACAGAAACGATGCTTTAGAAATTTTAATTTGAGGAAATGTAGACGCTGTTTAGGAAGTGGTGGTTGTTTGGGATCCTGGTCTCTGGTAACACTAGGATTCGAGAGAGGAAGGATGTAATCTTGGATGGGCTCGGTGAGTTAAGGATGAATCTCAGGTAGAGGTTCTCACACCTGAGTGCATTAGGATCACCTGAGAAGCTTATTAAAAATTTCCACCCTATGAGTTTCTGGTCTGGAAAGGATGGTTAGAAAGCAGAAATCTTCATTCTTAAAGATTGTCTGAGCAGCTCAGATGTAAGTGATAAAAGTTTCTGGTAAGAGATACTGGGCTAATCAGACAGAGAAATGCAGATCCAGGAAGTGGTTTTGTGAGGTGAGATGTTGGTTTTGGTGGAGGGTGATCTTTATATACTCGAATGAGCTCGGTGGCAGGATTTCCTGATGGAAAGAGCTGTCTAGTAAAAATAGATCTTTGCTTTGGATTGAAACAATTTGTCTGGCTGTGATAGTGGATTATGTATCAGGAGGATGTTGCAAAAAGAGCAAGAGCATGGCCTTTTCTCCTGATTACCCTAGAAACACCAGGACACCCGTGGATCTCTTTAGTTAAGTGAGCTCAACACAGCTTCATTCTTGTTTCTCTTCCCAAAGAACATTGACATTTCAGGTTTTGTTTTCTCAACTTCTGGGAAATGTACACAAATGGCTTTGGCATTGTCAAGCTGGTCTTGACACAGCGGGCAATGTTTGAGCTGTTCAGTAGAGGTACAGTAAAAGAATTCATAACTAAATGAGGCAGTGCTAATAATTGCAGCACTAATTTCTGACCATGTGTCAGTGACTTATTTGGTTCTTGTCTTCTACTTCTTGCTGTTTCAGTGTAGGCCTTGATGTCTTCATTTATGTGTATAGTAGCTGATATATCCTTATTTATGAGTGACTCCTTACCCATATTTTTCAGGAGCCCCCAGAGAGCTTTTCACATAATTTTAGCTAGCATTTAAAAATTCTCAGAAATCACTTTTAATTTCTCTTCATTTGGAAAACAAATACTGCATTGCAGAGTTTAGAACAGTCCGAGTACATAAAAGGCTCTGTTCCATACGTCAAGTAAGCAGTGACATCGTATTTCAACTTTCAAGACTGACACGAGTCACTGTGATAAAGGAAGTTTAGTCTAGTCCATTCACAAAGAAAAGAAGCCTGGTAGCTAGAACCCCTTCTTTTCGGGGAGATTTTATAAAATGTTAAACATGTCTGTTCACTTCTGGACGAGCTCGAGGTCTTTGAAACTGCACTATCTTGAGTGGAAGAGGCCTAATGGAAAGTGACTCATTCCTAAACATATCCAGCAAAGCCACGGGCCAAATCGAATCCCCTGAAACCTAACCTATATACAGACCGTTTCCAGCACACGAGCTGGTTGTGTTTCAAAAGTTTATGTGTAAGGCAGCTGTTTGGAACTCAGAACACATTTTTTCTCCTTATTGAAACAGTATAAAAAATCCTGGCTCTATTCCCAGTCCAGCACACAAATCTTTTTAACCCGAAATGTACCTTAAGTATTAACTGTACTGTTTCACCTTATTAAGTTGATATTTTTGTTTCTATGGGAAAATACATCCAAATCCATGGAAAGAAACAGGTTATCTTCGCTTCACTGGGTTAGAGTCTCCTCAGAAGATGTTACTGGCCTTGCTCGGAGCCAGAATTTATTGCCTGGAGGTTTGAAAATATCTCCTTTTCTCAATTATGAAGGCCCATTTCTAGATTGTTTATTATTTCCCAGGTGATTACTATTTCAGAAAGGTGGCCCCAGTTTCTTCCTCTTCCTCCTCCTTTATTTTAGCTCTCTCCTCCTTTTCTCTCCCTAACTGTGGGTCATTCGTAAGTGTATATTCATAAGTTAGAAGTTGTTTGTACAGGTTTGGCTATCACATAGATAGTGCCTATATTTTATAACCAGAATCAGTTAATAAAGTTAATTTCTTTATGTCTTAAAAACGAGTGGTGAGGACTTACAGAGTTTGTTTTGGAAACTTTTCTGGTAAAGATGGTGATAATTGGTGGTAGACATAAAAAATGAAATAAATACTAAGTTATCAATAAAAATTTATATGGAATTTTTTTTTTTTTTTTGCTGATACTAGGCATCAAGCCCAGGAGCATTCTGCCTCTGAGCTACACTCCCAGCCCTTTTTAAAACATATTTTATTTTGAGACAGGGTCTCGCTAAGTTGCCAAGGCTGGCCTCAGACTTGTCTTCCTGCCTCAACCTCCCCAGTAGCTGGGATTACAGGTGTGTGCCACTGCGCCTTGCTAAAAATTATTATAGCATTGTTTATGGTATTGGATTTTAATGCTTAGAACCTTGGTAAGCCATTCATAATAAATTATCTCTAGTATAATTAACACATTTTGCTCTTTATATTTTGTTTTGATTGGTCATGGTTGGTAAATATGTGTTTTTTAAATAAAAAGGATTCTGTTTAAGAATGATGAAGGCTGTTTTAGCTTCATCCTTAAGGAGTGTTTTAACCTCGATGGGAATGCTGTTGTCTTGCCTGGAATGAAGGATCTGGACTCTCTTGTTCATTCATTTAGTCATTCGCTTGCCATGTATTTATTGAGCATCTACTATATGTCAGGCTCTCTTCTGAGTACTGAAGATACTACAGTGACCAAACAGACATGGTTTCTTACTTTATATAGTATTCTTGCTAGGGATACAGAGAATAAATGATACGCGAATAAGTAAGTATCTAGATTGTCAGTATATATTGTGGAGATAGATACAACTTGGCTAAAAGGTTGACTGTGCTGTTATGAGAGTAAAGGATATCAGCTAGGTGTTTGGCCTAAGCAACTAGAAGCTTCTAATTGTCTTTCCCTACTGTGGGGAAGACTGCAGGAGATGGGGGGCTGCAGGTGCAAGGGAGGATCAAGAATATGGTTTTTGCATATTAAATTTGAGGTACCTGTTAGACATTCAGATTGAGATGTTCAGTAGGCAGTTTAGGGAAGACGTCTGGGTTGAATATATAAAATTGGCAGTTGTCACTACAGAGCGAATATAGACAGGGATGAGCTTGAAGGTATAAGCCCTGGAGTTCTTCAGTACTGAGGGGTTGGGAAGATAAGGAATCATTGGCAAAGGAGAATAAGAAGAGCAGCCAGTGAACTTCAAGAAGAACCAATAAGAGATGATGCCCCAAAAGCCAAGCTTAAAAATATTTCAAGAAAAAAATGGTAATGACTTAAATGCTTTGGATGATTCAAGTAAAATGAGAATTGACCACCAATAGAGTGCTCACCAATAGAGTGCCGTGGAGGGCATCACTGATGTCTGACAAGAGCCATTTTTATGGAGAGATGTGTGTTGATCAGTAGAAAGTTGTCAGTAACTTCCAGAGGGCATGTGGCAGTGTTTGAGAAGCTCCAAAGCGGGGAGATGACCCCAAATCAGGGACTATAGAGGGAGTTCGGGTGTTGAGAGGCCAGGTGGTGAAGGGTGGCAGGGCATCTTGGGCTTCTGTGGTGACTGATGGGAAGTGAGTTAACGGACATGATGTGTTTAGCCCTAGAAGATTGCAATGCAGAGCTTGTGGACATGGAGGGATGTAGGCGGGCGGCCATCGGATCATGATCCTAGACTCTAGGTTGCCATCTCGACCTTGGACAATAAGGCAGTTTCTTATATGACATCTTGCTAAGGAATAATCCAGGAGAAAGTAAGTCATTTCAGTTTACCTGATATCAGATTGTACCAAAAAGCCACACTATGGCCATCCAGTAAATATAAAGGCTCTATATTTTTAATCAAGTTAGGATTATACAGCAAACTACATTTTTATGTGGCATGTGATGGTTATGGAAAGCATAAATGCTTGAAAGACAAGACAAATGAATGCTATAGGTTCTCACTTCTGTACATTTCTGAAAGCCTGATGAATACTTTCAGGCATGAACAGTGTTTTTCTTATAAACTTCTTTTTTTGGAGACTGCTTAAAGTTTCAGCATTGCCAGTTCATTTCTCAAGATGTTTTCCATCTTGATCTTTTTTTTTTTTTTTGTGGGCTGCGTTCATTTTCATTCAGTGTTTTCTTCTGCGTGCTTCCCCAAATAAACACAAGTCATATTTAGAATGAAATAATGACCCAGTGTAAGTATTCTGAATACTACTATTTCAAGTTTTCAGCATTTCTGGAAATTCTAGACTGATTTATTTTTCAGTATTCATTTGATTTAGATGTTCTGCATAGTGGTTCTTATAACATCAAAAATTTAAACGGTAGAATTTGAGGTATTTAAATCAAGTTTATGGAGCTTTCTGGGAAAATTCTGAAGGGAGAGAGAGTTCATTTACTATTAGAATTTACTTGTTTGAACAAACTCCTACTATTTTGTAAATCAAATCTGTCATATATTAGGAATCCAGCTCACATTTTTGGTTTTTCAGTAATAAATTGCATTAATTTCAGCTTATGAATGGCCTGGCATATCCTATGTAATTCCGTCAGGGAGTCGTAAGACAGTCCAGCCATGAATCAGTGCCGTCTCCTATGAATTTTGTTGATCTCTCAATGGGTGTGTGGTTTGAGTGTATCACCCTTGTATTTTTATGCAAGATAATAAGCACTAATGTTAAGTGCTATTTAGCAAATGGATGCAAAGGTCTGACAGTAATTTTAGGTTATTTCTAGATAATGTGGATTTAAAAATATTTTTTTAGAAAGTTGTTTTCAGTTGACTTGCAGTTACTTGTAATCTGTTATTATCAAGGTCACCCCACAGATATCTCTGAATACCCATTGAACCATGTGTAGTTATTACTTCTAAATTTTCTACAGAGGATACATCAAATTCTCTGGTAGCTTAGGTGGAAGAAGACGTCTCATTACTCAGTTTTGTTTTGAATTGTGACTGGGTAGCTGTTTTCTATGACTTATGGCTAGTTGTTTAATATACTGGAAATCAAATTCTAGCTGTTGTATAGGCATAATGTCTAGATGTTATATGGCATAATTCTCAATTATGTAATAAGAGGAAGAGAATAGTATATAGTGCATCTTGGTTGACAAAGTTAAAGATTTGCTTTTTTTTGGGCAGCTGGCGGACACTTTTGAAATATCAGTTGGTATTTACCTCTGACGATTAGAATATTAGATCTGAAAATTCATACTGTTTGTGAATTGGTATAATTGGATTGATGCTTTTTTGTCTTACCATTGGTATAACTGTCTAGATAAAGCTAGTTCAAAAATTTGACCACAACTCATAATGAATAGTATGAATTCTATATTGCAACACAGAACACAATTTTGTTTGCATATTTATGTGTATTAATAATTTGTTATAATATATGTTCTATATGAAACAAAAGTTTCATTTAATAAACTTTATATTATGCAGTACACTCTAATATTTCTCTACTCTATTTTTTTAAATGCTTGACACAACCAAACTTGATTTTTTAAGATTTTCTTGCCCGGGCATGGTGGCGCATGCTTGTAATCCCAGTATTTGGGAGGCTGAGACAGGAAGATCACAGGTTCTAAGCCAGTCTCGGCAATTTAGCGAGGTCCTCTGCAACTTAGTGAGACCTTGTTTCCAAATAAGAAATAAAATGAGGTTGGGGGTATAACTTGGAGGTAGAATGCTTCTGGGTTCCATCCCCAGTACCAAAAACAAATTTCTTTTCTTTTTTTTTAAATTAGTGATACTGTTGATTAAACCCAGGGCCTTGCACATGCTAGGCAAGCATTCTACCACTGAGTTACATCGTTAACCCTTTTAAAATTTTATTTTGAAAATGGTTCTCACCAAGTCACCCAGGCTGGCTTTGAGCTGTCCATCCTGTTTCAGCCTCCCAAGTAGCTGGAATTAGAGCAGTGTGCCACCGTGCCTAGTTTAAATTAGTTTCTTAACCCTTTACTGAGTTATGACTTAATGATTGAAAAATCCTGACCTAGCTGATATTTAGATCCCCCACAACTATGGAATATTTTGCTGTGACACTGTACATATGAATAACTTATTGTTTTGGGTTTTTATGAGAATGGTAAAAGTATTGAATATTACTCAAGGCCCACTGATTATGAGAAAATGTTCTTCAACATCAGATAACTTCGGATATACATATAGCAGATTCATTAATTCACTCAGCTAATCTTTATTGAGAGGCACCTGTGTATCAGGCTCTGACCTACTGCATATTGGAAGGTGGATGAGAGACTATTATTCAGTATTGTGGAAGATATAATAAATAACAAGTAAGCATTTGTGAATTGCTATGCAGCTTTGCTAGAGAATAATGTGAGATGGTTGCTTGTTCATAGTTTATGACCATCTCATTTATGTATAACTGAAAGAAGAAATGGGAGCTAGAAGCCAAGGGTTTTGGTCTTAGTGTCACATTTTTCTCTCCTCTTGGATAAGGTATTCTTTTTGTCATTTGCCTTCTGAGGCAGGGGGCCCACTGTATGTTTTTTCTGTTGTTGTTTGAAAAGCTTATTATTACAGATAATTTTTTGGGGGGTACCTTTTCTGTGGTACTGGGGATTGAATCCAGGGATACTCTACCATTGAGCTATATCTTTTAACACTTGAAAAAAATTTTTTTAAAAAAATTTTGACCATCAAGTGCTATGTGCATGTATGATGCTATCACTATGAACTACATTATGATGTGAGACTATAATGCACCAATAAAAGTATAAAAATATTTCCAAGTAATTCTAAAATAAATAAAGTTTGAAACAGGGTCTCAGTAGTTGCTAAGGCTGGCCTTGAACTTGTGATCTTCCTGTCTCAGCCTCCCAGGTGCTGGGATGAGAGGTCCACGCCTCCAGGCTTGGCTGGGTACTCTTTCACTTTGTGTTACAGTTAATTTTCTTTTTACCCTACAGTTGGTGTTTAGCGTTATTAGGCAAAATCCTTATCTTAGGCTCTTTGCCATAAGTAACTTATACATAAATATGTCTATATTTTCTAATAAGGGTTTCTATTTTTAGTCTTTTAAAACTAATGCCTATATTTTTACTAATAGTCACAAAGAAAAATTGAGGTCACTAGAAATTTATTATTATAGAGGAGGTCTTCTCATAATTGAGGGTGTTTGTCAAATTCTTCTCTACATTTCTATATAAAATGGAATCAAAATTTTCTTCCAGATAATTAAATATTTTTCAATTTAGTCCTAATATCTGACACTTTTGCCTCGTATGGATGGATATGAGAAACTGTTGAGAAAAATGAAATCTTTGTCTTGAAGATGATTTGGCAGGTGGGAGGAGGGAAAGTGCTAGCTGTTTTCAAGGATGTTCATTGAAAGAGGGATTGCAAAATTAAAAAAAACGTGGACACTACTTGAGAACAGCAAGTAGGAAATACAATGGAACAAGTTTTGGTGGGTGGGGAAAACTTTATAGTCCTCATTTAGTTGAGTACATTGGATAAGTTCTTTGAAGTTGTGCCCTATGTTTACCACTAGCATTATATTTTTAGTTAAATTTTTACTTAATTGTTCAAGTTCTAGAAGGGCCTGTCCTCTTTTCTCTCCCTTTCCCAACATTCTTGTCCACCAGACTTCTTATAATAAATGATTAAAGTTGTCATAGATGGCTTAAAATATTGACATTTAGATATAAGATTCAAGATTCTGACTTTTAGGTAGAGTTTATATTTTTAAAAAGATGCTTCTGGTTTTAGGTAGTTTTCATTTTGTTTCGCATTATTGGATTGGTTTATGTCAATTTTTTTGATGCTATAAAAGTATTTGCTATTTTCCAATCGTATGTGAGACGGCAGTAGGGTTTGGGCAGCAGTTTGCAGTGGGCACTACTTTCTTGTCTGGGTGTTACAACTATGAAGTATAATTGACATTTTGAACAGCGTGGGTCCTTAGTGGCCTTAGAGTAAGAAGCCAGTGAGGTTTAGTAGTAACAATAAAATATCTACAGATAGATAGAAACTGATGAAATATTACCACAAGACAGCATCACATGGTTGATAAAGTAAGGATTATTTATCTTATTGAAGCCTTTTTCTCTTTTCAATCTAGCTTTGGCTATACCTCAGCTGTTCATGCTACATACAATGGCTCATTTTTCTTTCTTCGATTCAGTAGATAAATAGCATCTCAAACTTTATTTAAAAGAAAAATATGATAAATTCAGTGAGGCTACAAAAGTGGTTGAAGATTTGGAAATTAAATCCTATTTAAAAAATAGCATTATAGCTATGTAAATGAAGTAACATTCCTTTGGATTAAGTAAGGAGAAGAGGAACCTTCTCCAGTGAAAACCCAGACGTGTCTATATCCTCTGAGCTAGTTGGCCCACTTCCTGTAATGCATACTACACAAAAGATCCAAAAGGAGAAAAGTTCTCTGGAGCATCAGTTACACTAGTAAACAGCTATTGTCTTTATCCTAAAAGTTCAACATTTTAGTTGTCTTCCCTGAATACTATTTTATGCAACCATTGAAAGGGATATTTATAGAAGTAGTTATAGCAAGATGGAACATGTAAAAATATTTTATAAAATGAAATTTATATCACTATATGTATGAGATATATTTTAATTTTGAAAAAAGCCGTTTCTTTTAGAAGTCATGTTTAGAATAGTATTTTGCCCTTTCTGACATATTTGCTAACTCATTATTTTACCAGTTGCTCCTATCCTGTTAGGTACATTCAAGTTGTTATTCAGATTTTCAGCTTTATTCTTGTAAAATATTAAGTGTCCTTTGAAGTACAGCTTGCTTGTCACTTTATGTTGTCTAAATAACTTAATATTGTAGCTTAAAGGTGGGAAAAAACATCCTTCTGTGTGTAAGTTTTTGTTTGATTAAAAACGAGCTAACACACTAAATACTTACAGTGGGGTCAGAGGTTCATTACCCGGGACACTGGTGGGCAAGAGGCCTAGGAATTTGTCATCTGTGTTTCCAGATGGGAAACTCTTACCTTCTGATGTTTGGTCTTTGTTACAACCAAAATGCCAGAAAATTGTGTTAGAAGCAGATGTTGGGAAATATGTAGACATAAGCCAACTGTGTATAATGCAGCCCTGGAGGAAATAGCTTAGTTCAAATAACAACAAATAAAAAATATTAAAAGCCCTTTGTAATTTAATGATAGAACTTTTTTTTTTTTTGCGGTACGGGGGTTGAATCCAGGGGGATTCTACCTCCGAGCTACAGCCCTGTTTTTTATCCTTTATTTTGAAACCGGGTCTCACGAAGTTGTGGAGGGCCTCACTAAGTAGCTGAGGCTGGCCACGAACCCGGATCCTCTGGTCTCCGCCTCCCAAGTACTGGGATTAAAAGCGTGCATCATCACGCCTGGCTATGATAGAACTTTTATATCTTCTCATATTCTAATGTTTATTTTAGGTTATTTGTAATTTAACTCATAAGAACCCTTAAGAATTTCTAAAAAATTGCTAGGTAAGATACTAGCTCAGCAGACACCTATCACATGAGGGTCTTCAGGGGAGAAGGGAAGGAAAGTTTACTATGGACTCTGGAGAAGGGCAGAGAATGACCTTTCTGCTCTTGTGGAGGTGCCATATTTTGGAGTATCATGTTTTGGGTCAGGGAAAAACATCAAGTCTTTCACTATTAAGGATGATGTTATCTGGAGATTTTTTTTGTATGTATAGATAGTACCTGATGGTTTGACTTATAATTTTTCAACTTTGCTATGGTGTGAATTTAGCTCACTGTATCTCTATCTATCTATCTATCTATCTATCATCTATCATCCATCTATCCATACATCCATACATCTATCTATCATCATCTATCTATCTAAAGCTTCTATATATGTATATATCCATCGCATACATATGTATGCTGTGTGTGTGTGTGTGTGTGTGTGTGTATACATATATATTGGTACCGGGAATTGAACCCAGGGAAATTCTACCTCTGGGCTACACCCCCATCCCTTTAAAAATTTTTTTGAAACAGTCTTGCTGAGTTGCTGAGGGTCTCACTAAGTTGCAGAGGCTGGCCTTGAATCTGTGATCCTCTTGTCTTAGTCTTCCCAGTACTGGGATCATAGGCCTGTGCCACTGTGCCCACCTAGAAACCATACTTTGAATTTTGATCTTTTTCTGGGCTGGCAATGTGCAGTGTGATGCAGTGTTAAGGAACTTCAGTTCCCAGGCAGCCAAATAATCACAAAACAATTGATACTCTCCTTGTACTGTGTTGCTGAGATCTGCTGTTCTCTAGGTTAGGCGTATTAAATGCATTTTCAGCTTGGGTGTTTTCAATTTACCATGGATTTGTTAAGATGTAACCCTATTGTAAGTCCAGGGCATCTACCAAGTTGAGTAAATTATTTTCTGTTCTTAAATTAATGCAGTTTTTGTCACAAATGAATGTTGGATTTTTTTTTCTGTGGTTGTTCTGCATCTGCTGAGATGACCATAGTATTTTTTTAATTTGTTAATTTGGTGAATTACATTAATAGTTATTTTTAAAAAATACAAATTGATTTTTTGTTGGGAAACAGACCTGGCATTTCTGCATTAAATTTCACATGGTCATAAAATGTCCATTTCAAAATAAAATAATATCCATTCAATTTGCTGATTGTAGTGATGAATCAGCTTTTGCATGTCTGAAAGTTTGTCTTTTTATTACTTTTGAATCTATTTCCATTGATTATAGAATTCTATGTTGATAATTTTTTATTACTTTAAAGATGTTGCTATACTATTTCTTGTTTGTACTGTTTTTCATGTGTAATTTCTTCTCATCCTCGTATTTTGTCTGCTGCTAAGAATTTATCACTGATCTTGAGTATTTTGGTGGCGACGTGCTGTGGTGTTTCTTGTACTTGGGTTTCGTTGAGCTGCTTGGATCTGTGGGTTTATAGTGCTCATGAAGCTTGCAAGATTCTTGCCTTTATTTTCTTCAACTGTGTTGTTCCCCCCTTTTTCTTTCCTCTCTTTTTGAGACTCAATCACATGTATGTTAGATTGCTTCAAATTTTCCCCAACTGATGGTCCTTTTACTATTTTTTTAAACTGTTTCATTTTGGGTAGCTTGTCTTAGGTCTTAAGTTTACTAAATTTTTCTTTTGCGAAGTGTAATCTGCTCTTTATCCCATCCAGTTTATTTCTCATCTCAGACGTTATTTCCACCTTTATAAGTTCAATTTGATTCTTCTTTAATATCTCCCATGCCTATAATTTTTTACCCAAATGATGCATTTTTAATGACGTTTTATATCCTTATCTACTATTTCTACAGTTTGTGTCCGGTTTATGCTTAAATAGATTGGTTTTTCTTAGCATCACAGTTCAAATTTTCTTGTTTCTCTGCATTTTTGAAAATCTTTGATTAGATGTCAAACATTGTGACTATTGCCTTTTGGGTACTAGATATTCTTATATTTCTCTAAGTATTCTTGAGCCTTTTTTCATGGATGCATCTAAGTTTCTTAGAAACAACATGGTCCCTTTGGGCAGGACAATAGCAGCATTTGGTCCATGGCCTGTCATCCTTCATGACTGAGGCAAAGCCCTTCTGAGTGTTAAACTCAGCATCCTGTAAATATGACACTTAACAGTTTGGCTACAACAACAGGATATTTCTTGAGGGAAAAATGTATCTTGACCTCTAGCTCATGCTATTAAAAAAAAAAGTGCAATTTGTGATGGATTGTGGACCTAAGTAGATAGCTAAAAGTTTACATTTCTAGAAGAAAACAGAAGAATGTTTTCATGTCCTGAAGATAAGAAATGACTTATTATACAGGACATAGAACTAAGCATAAAGGAAAAATGGATAGATTAGACTTTATAAAAATTAAAATCTTATGAAAAAGCACTGTTAAGAAGTGGATAAGCAAACTAGAGACTAGGAGAAAATATTTTCCATTAATATATCTGACGTGGATTGTTTAAAGAGCTCCTGCAGCTGCATTACGCTTTTCTGTTCATTGCCAGATTTTAGTAATAAGATGTTGATGTGCTCTGGTTGAGCTATTTTTTTTTTTTTTGTGGTACTGGGGATTGAACCCAGGGGCATTCTATCTCCAAGCTACACCCCCAGCCCTATTTTTGAGAGAAAGAGAGAGGGGGGGGGGAGAGGGAGAGAGTGAGCTGAGGCTGGCCTCAAACCCAGATCCTCCGGTCTCCGCCTCCCAAAGTACTGGGTTTACAAGCGTGAGCCACCACGCCCGGCCTATTTTTTATTCTTAATTTGAAATAGGGTCTCACTAAATTGTGGAGGGCCTCACTAAGTAGCTGAGGCTGGCCATGAACCTGCCATCCTCCTGTCTCAGCCTCCCAAGTACTGGGATGACAAGTGTGCACCACCACGCCTGGCTGTGAGCTATTGTTTTTATAAAAATTTGGAAAATTATTGGCTATTTTCTCAAATGCTTTTTCTAATCTATCCCTTTCTCCTTCTTGGATTCTAACTACACATATGTGAGACTGTTTAATATTGTTCCACAGGTTATTTAAGTTCTATTCGGGTTTTTTTTTTTTTGCTGTTCTTTTTTCCCCTTCATTCTTGTTAGATTTTATTGCTATTTAAAATTTTTTTTTATTTAAAAAATTTTTTGGTAGTGGGGATTGAACCCAGCGGTATTCTACCTTTAAGCTAATGCTCCCAGCCCTATTTTTTTTTTTAATTTTAAAACAGGGTCTCACTGATTTGCCCCGGCTAGCATTGATGTTGGGATCTTCCTGCCTCAGCCTCCCCGGTAGCTAGGATTACAGGTGTGCACCACCTCTTTTAGCTCTCAGTGTTCTTTTATTCTTTAAGAAATAGTATAAACTAGGCATGGTGGTGCAGGCCTATAATCCCAGCTACTGGGGAGGCTGAGACAAGAGGAGTGCAAGATCAAGGCCAGCCTGGGCAACTTAGTGAAATCCTGTCTCAAAATAAAAAATAAAAAGAGTTGGGAATGTAGCTTCATGGTAGAGCGCTTCTGGCTTCAGTCCTCCGTACTGAAAACAAAGAAAAAAGAGAGGCTAGCCCCAAATTCCTAGGCTCAAGTAATCCTTCCTCAGCCTACTGAGTAGCTGGGACTAAGGTGCACCCCACCATGCCCAGCTTTGCTATGTTTTAAAATGTACTATGTTTTTCATTTTTCATTTCAGATAGCACCTTTTTCATCCCTAAAAGTTTTATTTTTTATATCTTTCACTTTCTTTTTTATCATATTCACATGTTACCTTAAGGGCGTGAGCCTATTTGTATTAACTGCATTCAAGTTTTCTTGGTCTGCTAATATTATTATTTATGTTTTGGGTCTGTCCTGGCCTATATTTTTTCTACCCATTTATGAATCACATTTAAAATTCTTTGCTCATGCCTGGAACTTTTTATTTGGATTTTGGATATTATGACGATAATGCTGTTCAGTGTCTAGATTTTCTCCTTAAAGGTTTTTTTTTTTTTTTGTGGTACTGGGAGTGGAACCCAGGGGCATTCTACCTCCGAGCTACACCCCAGCCCTATTTTAATTTGGAACAAGGTCTCACTAAGTTGCAGACGGCCTCACTAAGTTGCTGCAGCTGGCCATAAACCTGCGTTCCTCCTGTCTCAGCCTCCCAAGTACTGGGAGTACAGGTGTGCACCACCACAGTCGGCTCTTTAAGTTTTTTGAAGTTGGTTTTGGGTGACATCTAAGTTACTGTGGTTTAACTTGATTTTTTGAGGCTTTTATAAAGCTTTGTCAGGGTGGGCCTGGTGACACCTCTGTAGGCTAGACTGCTGCTACTGTGATGTGACCCTGTTGAGGTATCTGCTCCATGTCTGGAATGTTTGAGTCTTTCTTCGCTATTCCATCAGAACTCAAAGTCTCTGTAGTAGTAGTGTTCCCACTCTCCTGAAATTTTCTCCTTCCATGATGCATAGTGTAATAGTACCATGGCCTGGGACCTCTGTGCAGGTTTCTGGGGTTTTATTTATTGAGCTTCCAAATGTAGTACTTTTTTTTTGTGTGTGTGGTACTAGGGATTGGATCCATGGTTGTTCTACCTCTGAGCTATACCCCTAGCCCTATTTTATTTTTTAAATTTTGAAATAGGATCTTGCTAAGTAGCTGAGGCTGGCCTTGAACCTGTAATCCTCCTGTCTCAGCCTCCCAGGTACTGGGATCACAGGTACGCGCCACTGTATCAGGTGAACTCTAGTACTTTGCCCTATAAACTGCAGCCTCTTCATCTCCCCAGCTCGCCTTTTCTTCTTACTGGAGACGCCCCTGAACGCTTGGGCCCCAGCCTGCACTGTTAGGTAAAGTGTCAGTGAAAGAATGGTTTTGCCCATCTCCCCTTTACTCATGAACCACATTGCTGGGGCTGCCTGTTGTTTCAATGTCTCAAAAAATATTTTATTTCCAATTTCCTAATTGTTTAGTGAGAGGGCAGGATCAATTTAGTTGTTCCATTATGGCAGAAGTGGAATTGTTTCTGTTTTTAATAGAAATGTTTATTGCAATCACAATATTAAATAAATATAATCTGAGGTTACTTTTGTTGTTCTGTGAATAACTCTTCATGGGTAGAGCCCTCCTGCCTCCCCTCTTTTTGTCAAATGAAATTCTACAAAGGATTCCAGTATAGAAAATAATTAAAACTTCATTTATTTCCATTTAAGCTCTCTTCGTCTATACCTACCCCCAATCAACCTGGTACTCCAGAAAATAAAATGTGAAGACCAGTGAACTATTTACCTCTCTCATTTTATGTATGAGGAGACTGATTTCCAGATTGGTCAAATGCTTTGTTCTAAAGTAATGAATCTAAGATTGTCTGGCTTATATGGGTTTTTCCCAGATTTGAAATAAAACCTCTTATATCCTAACCCAGTGTCTTATTTTCCTTAGTCAGCTTGATTTAAAAAAAAAAAGGTCTCTTTGATTTTAAGCTGTTTCAGCATGAGTTTCTTAGAGAACCCCATTTCCTATTAACCTCTGTGCAGTGCACTGAGCTCACATGGACTCTGTTGTAACTTCTGGCTGTTCAAACAGCCTTGAAATAGTTTATTTTAAAATTCGGTCCAGGCTAGGGATGTAACTCAGTGATAGAGCATTTGCATAGCATGTGCCAGTCCCTAGGTTCAATCCCTAGCACTGCAAAATAGCTAAATAAATAAAATCTGGTCCAGAATCGTGGTTTATTCTGCTTTCTCAACACTTCAGTATGTAGGATTTCTGCTTATCCATTTTACAAAACCTCTGTATGAAAATGGCTGCATCCCTCTTGTTATCTTCCTTACTCTTCTTCGATTACTTATGTTTATGTTATTTAATCTCCTGGAAACTACTTGGACTATATTCTGAAAAATGCTGTACTTTGAACTCTAAATAGTGGATCATTGATCATGACCTTGAATTGTTGGGAAGTTTCATATTGAAGGAAGCAGGGAGTGTCAACAGATTGCTCTGTATTACTTGGCAGAGATGTGTTTTGTGTGCACCTGGGGCTGTTTGCAATCCAAATGTAAGAGTTGATAGTTTAATGATTTCATCCTGAAAGCCGTTCTGTGTTTAGCCACTGCTTTATCAGTGTGGCCCACTTTTTAGAAATGGGGTAACCACCGTAGATTGATGAGAGGGAGACAGGAGGATAGATAGATAGTCCATTTCTTCTGTTCATGGTTGTAGCTAAACATTAATATTGAAGAATTGTGCTATTCTATTTTAATCTTCTTACTTAAAAAGGAAATCAATAGAAAACACCAAGTAATCTAGTTATGTACATGTCCTTAGATAGTCTTAAGAGTTAAATTATCCGTTGAGACACATCTATAGTGGCTGTTAGGGACTCAATGAATATTTGTCCAATGACCTACTGCCCTGAATCCAATAAAACCAACAAAATACAGTGAAATAGTTAATGATGTATAACTGTTTTAGTTGTGTTACTTTATAGAACAAGAATAATAGGATGGCTCTTTGGCAAAACCAGTTGAATGACCTTGTTTATTTTAAGGCTCATCAAGCAGTTCTTTTTTTCTGGTATTGGGGATGGAACCCAGGGGTGTTCTACCTCTGAGCTACAGCCCCAGCACTTTTTTTTATTTTTTTGCGGTACTGGGGATTGAACCCAGGGGCATTCTACCTCCGAGCTACACCCCCGGCCCTATTTTTTATTCTTTATTTGGAAACAGGGTCTCACTAAGTTGCGGAGGACCTTACTAAGTAGCTGAGGCTGGCCGTGAACCCGGATCTCCTGTCTCAGCCTCCCAAGTACTGGGATTACAAGCGTGTGCCACCACGCCAGGCTTTTATTTTTTGTTTTGAAACAGGATCTTGCTGGGTTGCTGAGGCTGTCCTTGAGCCTGCGATCCTTCTGTCTCAGCCTCCTTAGTACTGGGATTATAGGCGTGCACCACCATGCCTGGCTCATCATTAAGTTCTGATGAATGTCCTCTTATTCATCTTTGTTCCCTCAACACCCAGGATAGCGCCTCACACATGATAGGTGTCCAGGAAGTGTTTGTGGAATGAGACAATATTAAATCTGTTTGGTGGCATTGTAGTGCTTGTTCATAGCAGGCCTACCAGAACTTGAGATAGCTCTTCTTTTGTGGCTGCTATTAGTTTCACACTCATTCTTACATATACACTTTACGTACATATGCATTTGCACTCAAATTATAATATGTATTAGTAGCCATGTCCTTTCTAACATTGATCCTTAGAAGATTGATTTTTTAAAATCTTATTTTCTTTATGTAGAAATGGATGCTTTTTCTGTGTACTCTTTTCGTAGCCTAAATAACTGGAATTTATTTGATTTTTTCCTTTCCCCAGGTAAAAACTTCCCACCTATTGGAAGTATTATTTCTAGCTTTTTGACTGATTATAAAAAAAGGGCCATTTAGGAAGGGTTTTCATGCATATTGTTTGCTTCTTCAACTGCTTCATAATTTAGGAAGGCAGATATGGTAAGTGACGTAGGTAGATTAATTGTCCCTCTCAAGTTATACAATTAAGTTTCAGGGCTAGGGCTCCAAGGCCAGTATTCTTTATATTGATTCTGTATTCTCTTTGGGTATTATGTTACAAAAATGATAATCTATTTGTTTTAGTTAACTTCCATTAGATTAGAATTGACTTTCAATTTTGATGAAAGAGAATGATGAGGAAATGACATTGTACTTTGTGGAAATAATATAATTTCAAAGTTGATTCTGATTTTTTTTTTTTTTGCCATTCTGGGGATTGAACCCAGGGCCATTCACCTCCGAGCTACACCCCCAGCCCTATTTTTTAATTCTTTATTTGGAAACAGGGTCTCACTAAGTTACGGAGGGCCTCACTAAGTAGCTGAGGCTGGCCGCAAACCTGGATCCTCTGGTCTCAGTCTCCCAAGTACTGGGATTACAAGCGTGTGCCACCATATCCTGCTTGATTCTGATTTTTTAAAAAAATTATAATTGTAATCCTCTTGTCTTGAGCTCTCTGTCTTAATGTCCTCATTTAATCATTGGTTTCTCATATAAGCAGATGGTGAGACGACAATGATTCCCAGAATTGTTATTACTACTGTGATAATTTGATGTTTCACAGATAAGAATTTTGACTGGTGGGAGGCTGGTCTGGAATTCACATGGCTCAGGGGACCCATAGTTTTTGTATTTGCACTTGGATTCAGGGATGGCTGTTATCAATAAGGACTAGGTCTGGAATTATGAGTAAAATTTAGATCTTTATGTAGCGATTCCTTTCAGCTATTGAGGAAAAACAAAAACCAAAGAAACAGAAAAAGAAAAAATACTCCACAAAACAACAACAACAAACCTCACAACCCAAACCCTTTTACCTTATTTTTGGTATAGAAAAGTTGAAACTTTTCAGTGACATTTTCCCTTCTCATGTTGTATAGCCATATATTTGTGTGAAAATGCAGAGAAATTGAAAGTCAAAAGGTATTAAATCTTTTGCTAAATAAGAACCTTTGTGTCAGATAATGCCCTGAAAAGAAATGAGTTCTGAGAGTTTTAATAGATCTAATTGCCATGCTACTCCCACAGTGTCATCTTGTATCAGGAGAATAAAACAATAATTCAGGGACTTTTGCACATTTTATTTTTATTTGCGAGCCCTATTTATTATAATTTAGCCAATTATCTTTCATTTTTCCTATTTCCCATCTTTTTGATGAGTGTTTTTGGTCATAATTTTAAAAAGGGTTAATTTTTACTGCCTTCTGAAAGCTGGAGCCTACATTAAAAGTTTCTGGATGTATTGAAGACAAAGAAATTCATTGGATCTGATATTAAGCTCTCACTTTCCAAAGGTATATTTGAAAAACAAATAAACAAAAAAACCTCCCTGTTCTAACTTGCTTTAATTTGGGGTATATCTACTTAAAAGTTTAACCATTTACAAAATTATTTGGAATGTTTTAGTATTTGTGTGGGTGTCACAAACCCCGCTTTTTAGAAATCAGAACTCCCAGCCAATATAAAGTGAGCTCATCTGTGGTAAATGCTGATGCTGGCCTATCTGAGAGGGAAATGACCCACTCAGAATACCTTTGTGAGAGTGAAAATTGGCTTTCATATGAAAACCTACTCACTCTGCTGGCTAAGGCGAGGCTCCAAACTGGTAAAAATATATTACTAAAATATGCATATGACATTATAAGTACATGAGTGTTATTACAAAATAGAATATATAACAGGGTTTCTGCACACACTGAAAATTTAAATCTATTGCATTTAAGAAGGCCTCTAAAGGATCCGGGTTCACGGCCAGCCTCAGCTACTTAGTGAGGCTCCCCGCAACTTCGTGAGACCTGGTTTCAATAAAGGATAAAAAATAGGGCCGGGGGTGTAGCGCGGAGGTAGAACGCCCCTGGGTTCAATCCCCGGTACCGCAAAAAAAAAAAAAAAAAAAGGCCTCTAAAGCAGGAGTCAGGATTATGCACCATCTGAGAGTTCATCCAAGTCCTGTAAATGCTAAGAAGGAAGAGTTGAAGGGTGGTCAGGGTGGGTGTCTGTGTAGAACATGCAAAGATGGGAGTAAGTTTAGCTTTATGGGATCTGAGGAAGGTGCTGGAGGCTTCAACTCAAAGGCAAGTCCAACTCGGAATTCCTTTTAGGCAGGTCAGAAGAGCAGTTTAGACTTCACGTTGCATTTGTGGGCTTGGAGCCCAGAGTTAAAGGAAAATCTACAGAGTTGAAAAATATTGCATGGCCTAAGATCAGAAGTAGAATGACCCAGCAGGAAAGAAAAGTGAAAGAAGAGATACTATCTCCCAGGCAAGCCAGAACACTGGGCATTAGAAAGAAGTCAGAGTGTGTTTTCAACCTGAGGTTAGCTATTGAATAGTGTCCGACTTAGCTGTGTGTAGTTTGCACTCTGTAGATGCCCTCACACCATGAAGAAAGTGCCCACATGCCTTTCCCCTGTGTTTGCCTTCCACCTGTGGGAGGATGGGCCGCAGAACTTCTTGGATGTCATACTGCAGCGGTGGAGGTGAGTGTGGGAACCTGATCCCAGGGCCTCTGGTCAGGGAGTGTCATCATAGCTAACAAAAGAGGTCCATCAGATACTTATAAAGGGTGTGTCTTTTAAAAGTACATTAGGATAAATCAGCTGCAAATTGCCTTTGAAAATGTTGGTGACTATTTCTTTCCCCTCTGGGATTCTTTAATAAATTATTTTAGTAAGGTGTTATTCATAGTAACTTAAAAAAACAGTTGTCTATTTTCAGTGGTCAGATTTGAGGCTGTTACGGAAAAACGTTAGAGTAATTATTTTTATGTCTCAATTAATATGAAGAATCATGCAAAAAATGTCGTCCATGCTTATTTCTAAAATGAATATGGAAATCAAGTTTCCGGGTTCTATTAGTTGTTACAATCAATGTCTGCATAAATATTGCTTTGTCCTTGGGAAAAAATTTCTTCCTTATTGATCCCAAGTGAAATCATTTAGAAAATAAAGTCTACCATGTAGAATATAACAACATGATATTTTATTTTTATTTTTTTATTTTTTTAGGTATTGGGGATTGAACCCAGGGGCATTCTACCTCCGAGCTACACCCCCGGCCCTATTTTTTATACTTTATTTTGAAACCAGGTCTCACGAAGTTGCGGGGGGCCTCACTAAGTAGCTGAGGCTGGCCGCGAACCCGGATCCTCCGGTCTCCGCCTCCCAAGTACTGGGATTACAAGCGTGTGCCACCACACCTGGCCAACATGATATTTTATTTTTTTAATTTTTTATTTATTTATTTATTTTGTGGTACCGGGGATTGAACCCAGGGGCGTTCCACCTCCGCGCTACACCCCCGGTCCTATTTTTTTATACTTCATTTTGAAACTGGGTCTCATGAAGTTGCGGAGGGCCTCACTAAGTAGAGAGAGAGAGAGAGACAGGGAGAGAGAGAGAGAGAGAGAGCGCTGAGGCTGGCCGCGAACCCGGATCCTCCGGTCTCCGCCCCCCAAAGCACTGGGATTACAAGCGTGCGCCACCACGCCGGGCTTCAACATGATATTTTGATGGGAAGTCTTCTTCATTCTGAAAACTGATGAAAAAACAAAAATGTAACATTTGTTTTGTCCCTTGATACTCAAATAAGAACCTTCTTTTTTGATGAGAAGCCCTAGTTTTAATCACTATATAACTTTTTACAGAAATTGTTTGAAGTAGGTAGGCGTAACCCAAACATAGATCATATACCTCCTCAGTGGTTTGACCTATGTTGGTTCTCAACTCTGGCTGCTCTTTAAAACCACATGGGAGCCAGGGATGGTGGTGCACGCTTGTAATCCCAGTACTTGGGAGGCCGAGACAGGAGGTTCCAGGTTCGCGGCCAGCCTCAGCAACTTTGTGAGGCCTTCTGCAACTTAGTGAGATCCTATTTAAAAATAAATAAATAAATAAATAAATAAATAAATAGGGCTGGGGGTGAAGCTCAGAGGTAGAATGCCCCTGGGTTCAATCCCCAGTATCACAAAAACAAACAAACAAACAACAACAACAAACCACATGGGAAGCTTCTTAAAATGACTGATGTGGTCTCGAGATTTTGATGTATTATTGGTCTGGGGTGGGGCCCAGATATGGCTGAGTTCTTTAGGTAATTCTAATGTGTAGTCAGAGTTGAAAACCACTGCCTTAGAAAGATCCGCAAGCAGTCAGAGGGGAATGAGGAAGCAAAGCAGTGACGTGTCGTTCTAGCTGCCCAGACGCTTTTATTCTAAGGGATCAGGTGAAGGATCAGGTGCAGGCCTGGATTTTGTGTCCTGTGCACAAAGACACATGGGCCCGTGTGCAGTACTGGAGTAATATTCTTGAATGTTGCTGGGTGTTAGAATTTCTTGTCAGGATGGAAGGATGATAGATTGTTTTTGCTTCTCTCATTCTGCTTGACTTTGAGTAAAAAGTTGACCATCTTCTGCTTTTTTAGCATTTTAGGAAGAAAATACTGTGCCAAGAGTATCAGGTAATTTGTCAGAAAAATATATGAATGGAACAGATCTATGTGTACCACTTCAAATGAAAGGAGTTTAAAAGCATTCCTTTTTGCTTCCTGGCACAGTCACTGGTAATTTTATAAAGAAATTTATTTTGAAACAGTAGGACAGCCAAAGAAAGCTATTAGAAGGAGAGGGAGAGAAGACACACCCGTGTTACATTTTGTCTCTTAAAATCCGTGAGAAGTATTAAAAAACTTTAAAGATAGCTTACTTGTCATTATCCCACTTCTGCTATACTTTCCAATACACTTAATTATACATTTCTAAATTAACTAGTTTATACTTATTTGCTGAATAAGTTCCAGTTACAGAGAAGTGTCCACAGGTTTTGGTAAGAGGAATAGGAATCTGTCTTAGTGATAGCAATTCTGGACACTATATGCTTACATTAACTTTTTTGGGGGGATCAGTTCAGAGTAGTACATAGTTTCACTGGGTCCTGTCAGGTCGCACCGTCCTGTAGTCACGGGTTAAATATACTCTTGGCGACAGATGGGCACACCCACTCCATCCAGCACTTGCTGCTGCACGTCGCCATGGCGAGGGAAGGACACACGGGGAATGAAGACTGCTTCCTTCCCACGGGTGACAGTCACCCTGTCAGATAGGTATGTTGGATGTCTCCCTGTGGAAAAGAGGGAATTCATTTTTCTGTCAATTCATTGGTCTGATTATCCTTGGACAGAAAGAGTGGAAATAGTTTTTATGCAAAACTATACTTTCATTTTGAAACTGTGTTAGAACTGGCATTCTGTTGGTTGGACTCTAGGCTACTAGACTCTAAGCACCACGTGGGCAGGGATTTTGTTTTGTTTACATACTATTTTATCCTTGAAGAAAGCCGAATATTTTTAATTTTAATCAAGTCATTTACTTCTGGAATATTTCATTCTTTCTACTTGTTATTTCACTTTGTGATTTATGTGATATAATCCATTTATAGTTTTTTCTAGGGCTCGATGTGGTAACATTTTATGATCTATTAAGGACACTTAGTAAAACTGATGTTTTTTGAGTAATTTATGAATTAATTTTATAGAGAATAACTGTTTATTTTTGCGGTATTGGGGATTGAACCCAGGGGCATTCTACCTCTGAACTACACCCCCAGCCCTATTTTTTATTCTTTGTTTTGAAACAGGGTCTCACTAAGTTGCAGAGGGCCCCACTAAGTAGCTGAGGCTTGTCACGAACCTGCGATCCTCCTGTCTCAGCCTCCCAAGTACTGGGATTACAAGCGTGTGCCACCATGCCCGGCTAGAATAACAGTTTTTAAAAAGGTGACTTGAATATTAATATTGAATCTTTTTCTTATAATAAGCTTTTGTAAAAGTTTAAATAAGATTTTAAAATGTTCCAAGGAATGTAATCACAGATATATATTAAGGAAATCTATTCAGAATCACACAGGGTAATTCACATTTCAAAACACATTTCAAATGTAAGGAATTTTCCCAGGATGGTTTTAAATTACAAACTCACCTAGTGAATTTAAACCTAATTTTATTTTCAGAAATTAAAATTTTAGATCATTTTAGGGCTAAATATATAGCTCTGCACTAGCATCTGGTTATGGTCAGCATCTACCGGGAAAATTAAGATAGAATTTCTTCAAGATATCTGGTTTAGAAAAATGTTCTGGCTGCATTTATAGGAGCCTGTATAAAGAAGTGCCATAAACCTTGCCAGCCCACAGCATTTGTGGACCCCCACCTCGATGAACAGATACTAGTAGCAAAATTAAGTAGCATTTTTCTTATTATGTGGCATAAGTTATTATTTTCATCTAAGGATACACAAAAATTAATTATAAGCAGAATCATCAGTCTGCTTATCAATTTTAGAGATGGAAGGCATTGAGGTTTAAAAAATACTTCCACAACACAAGAAATTCACTTTTCACCGAGTAGGATCATGCCTACATTCTGCTTTAAAGAGTAGTTTGCTGACCCCGCCCCTTCTCAATTCCATGTGCTTTGGTTAATAGCTTCTCACACATTTCAGTTATCTTATCACTGTCCCTGTCCTCTATGAATGACTATCCTACATTGTAGGTGTGTCAGTGGAGTATAGAGTTTTGCCCTAGATTGTAAATTATTCTAGGGCAGGGTTTCTCAGTGTAGGCACTATTGACATGTGAGCCAGACACTTTTTTGTTGTGAGGGACTGTCCTGTGCACTATAAGGCATTTGACGGCTGGGCATGGAGGCACATGCCTGTAATCCCAATATTTGGGAGGCTGAGACAGGAGGATTGCAGATTGGAGGCCAGCCTCAGCAATTTAGTGAGGCCCTGTTTCCAAATAAAAAATAAAAGGGCTGAGGGTATAGCTCAGAGATAGAAGTCCCCCGCCTCCCCTTCAATTCCCAGTACCCAAAAAGAAACCAAATGGTGTTTATCAGTATTCATGTCCTTTATACATTGATGCCAATAGATGGTATCTCCTCTCCTAATGTGTGAACCCAAAATGCCTCTCTCCATTGCTGAGTATTCTCTGGAGGGCAATATCTCCAGTTGAAAACTGTCACTGCTCAAGAGCAAGAAGGAGGATTCTCCCATTTCCCACACAGGTGCCCTCATAATTAAATATAATATGTCTAAAAACCCAATGAATTTTTGCTTAATTGAAATAGTAACTCGAGTTCAAGTTCTGATTCTACTGTGCTGGGATGGTCATTTTTTATTGTATACGCTGTGTATACTAGCAAGTGAGTGAAGACTTGGAAAGGAAATAAATAGTAATATGAGTATAGTACAAATAAAAGAGTTAGCTTTGGGTGTCCATTAGATCAATTTTAAATTCCACCCTTTGTATTCCATATGTGGCTATTACTGCATTAAGGAAGCTGTCTAAGCTTCACTGTTTTTTCTTTTCTAAACTGGAGATCATATCTATATTATGGTTTTGTTGTGAGGATCAAATTCGGTGATAAATATAGGAGGCTAAGCTCACCTGAAAACAAGACGCGTTTGGGAGGGTTGCAGTGTTTGGCACCCTTCTCCCCTCTTTAACAAGTATTTTACATGTATTCCCTGACTTACTTAAGGGATATTTAGGGGAAATTCCTCCTTGAGATCTCTCTACAGCTGGGCATTTAGATGTATATGGAAGTTTACGATATATTTTAGAGACTCCTTTAGAGATTTCTGTACATATTTCTTTATTCACAAGAAGGAACGATGGACGGAAGGGAGGGACCTTACTGTGGGATCCTGTTTGGGTTAGGGTAGACTAAGCTGTAGTAATCAACCCGGGTTTGGGGACTCAATTCAGTGAAGTGTACTTCCTGCTCATGTAACAGTCCTCGCCGCTTTGCGTTGTTCTTCCAGGAATTGAGGCTTCTGCCTCAGGGCGTCACCCTGCTGCTGTGATGGTCCCTGTTGTCCGGCGTGGGAGGGGTGAGAGTGCTCTCCTGGAAGCGATGTCTGGCAGTGGGCCATACGAATTCTGCTCAGATTCTGTTTGTTCTTCCTTTGGTGAATGCTTAGTTTCATGGCCACATCTATCCAAGTGAAGAAAAGGACAGAATGAATTTTGGTTTTTGCTTTAGACTCAGTCCCTAAAGAAAGACGTTGCTGCTTGAGGACTATGGCACTGTCCTCTAGCATCCGAGTGTTCTGAAATTCTTATCCCTTAGCAACAAAGATGCAGTGGCTACCCTATGCTACCACTGTCTACGTTTTTGGGAGTTTTGGGGGACCAGCTTTGATTAGCACCTCTCAGGACCCATCCGGGCTGGATCTCAATGACTTCAGTGTGAACCAGAGATCAAGAGCAATCAGTGGACACTTGCCAGTGCTCCATTATATTCTTGAAAATTCGGGGGGGGGTGTATAACTCTGCTAAATAATAGACTGAAGAGTTGTTGACCAAGCATCTGGGAGGTTAGAATTACTGAAAACCAATTGAAAGGGGGTAAGTAAATCTATATTCTCAGGCTATTGAAGCTTGAAAAGTTGTAGTTACTTGGAAACGGAGAAGCTGGAATAGTACACATGACATATGATTCCCTCCTTCAGTAGGCCATGTCGCCCAGCCAGGCAGAGAGGAGGGCAGAGAGCAGAATGGCTTAACAGCAAGCTGCATTCCTTGCCAGAACGGGTCAAACACCCTCAGGTTTTATAGGTATTAAATGAATGATGCATTCCTTAAGAACCTTGACATGCTGGAGATCTTCTAAAAACTTGTATTTAGCATTTCTGGCACTATAGGTCCCATGGAGAGAGTATAAACTATTAACAGTTTCAAGAATGTTATGATCAAAGACTATTTGCCCATTTTAAATTTCATAATGTAGTCTGATTTCTTAACTTCTCCCATTTGTGAGTTTGGTAATTATCTCAGCTTTTAAACTAAAGGGAATTTTTTAATTTTAGTTTTACTTAATCTTTTTGGTGTCTGTCACTGAATCCCACTCAATGAATTTGTAGCAGCAATGGGGGTCAGGAAGGGACAAATTATATAATATTTGAGTTGAAGTCTGTCTTTTAGTGTAGCTACTTAGTATTGAAAGTATATTATGAATAAAACAGATTGACATCTTATGTAGTTAAAAGGCCTTGGGACAGCTTTTTTCTTGCCTTCTTTGGTTTACCCTAAATATATATAATCAAAGCACAATTTTTAAAAGAATTCTGTATGTTATTCTTTATAAAAACTTAACTTTTTCAACCAGGAATAAATCCATCAAATTGCAGAGTGATTATAATCTTTTAAGTACCTGTCTTTGGTAGAAATTTTAAAATATATAAATATATTTCAGAGATATTTTGAGGAAATTTAAAGAAGCCCATTCCCAGCTTGGCCCTTTCTGTTGCTCAACAGATAACATTTTATAGCCGGGCATGGTGGCACACATCTGTAATCCCAGTACATGGGAGGCTGAGACAGGAGGATCACAGGTTTGAGGACAGCCTCAGCAAGTAGTAAGATTCTCATCACCTAGTGAGACCTTGTTTCAAAAATAAAAATAAAAAATGGGCTGGGGGTGTAGCTCAGAGGTAGAAATGCCCCTGGGCTCCATCTCCAGTAACACACACACACGCACGCACACACACACACACACACACACACACACACAAACACACACACACACAGATAACATTTTATGATTTAAAGATCAACAGGAATATTTGTTAAGGGAGCAATATTCTTGTGTTGATATTCTGTGTTTAGTTGTGTATGTTACTGTTCATAAAACTACACAAATACCACTGATGTTGGCCTTTAACATAGTAAGTGGGTAAAGATAGTGAATTGGATTCTGCCGATAGAAATGAAATCTGAATAGAACTCTCTTTACTTGGCCTGAGTTTCTGTAAGATAACAATGCTCCTTTTCAGAATTCAGCCTTTCTCTAGATATTTTTCATACCAGCATATTACATCCAAAATACTTCATGCTAAATATTCTGTTAAATTTAAAATAGGGACAATTCAAACATGAATATCTGAACTAAGTGTACCCAAATTAAATTTATACTTTAAATGTGAAAATAACAATAAGGCTTTCTTTTACAAGGTTGATTTTTAGATTATCTTACAAAAACATCTGAAAAATTTTGGCATGCTTGGTCTTTCTCAGTGAGTGTAACTTACTTTTTATAGGAAAGTCTTAGCAGATTATAATCTGTTTTATGAGCCAGTGGTCATAAGGGAAAATAGAATGCTATTTATTTTTGTGATTTTCTTTAAATTGAATAATCAAATTAAAACCTAAGATACTGTTTCAAAAGTAATGGACATGTATTTATATTTGTCCTCTTACCTTTATTTTCTCTGTAACCTTTTTCTTCTCATAATTCCTTCATACTTTTCACCTCAATTAAAATTTATTAATCACACATTTGCTGCTAATCAGGCATTATTATGAGGGCTGGCATTTTTAAACTACTCTACTACAGGAAACAACTGTTTTATTAAAATAATTCACAGTTGGGTGGCTAAAGATTCCAAGAGAGGGTGGCTTTAGTGAGTCAGCGTCAGCTTGGCAGGAGAGTTCTAAGTCTGTTCTACTTTCTTATGAACCACTTAGAGGAAGATGTGCAAAGCAAATCCATAGGCCAGGCAGAGTTGAAAGGAATTACTAATACGTTGGGTAGAGAAGTATGAATTTCAAGTTTCTCAAGGGGCTTATATGTTAATGGCATAGCAGAAATGTATCTTGATATGAATAAATGTATATGCCTGCATTTAAAGATACTTAAAATAGTCACTAAATTTCAAGAAAACTGCAAAATGGTTCTAGTCAGCTACATGTTTTATGTAAATCAACAATATGATAAAGCTGTTAAAATTTCCAAATAATGGGCTATTGTAGTTCACCTTTTCTTAATCAGAGTTTCCAAGGGGCTCGCTGAGCTCCTCTTATCTGCTGGTCAGGACATCTTTGGGGTATTGGTTCCATTCTGGACTTCATACACCCAGGAATAATTGGACATTCAAAAGAGTGAACTATCAGATCACGCTTCTAGGAAGAGACATTTTATTTGCAGGGAATGGTATGAGAGGTCTGGAGACAGACTGCTCAATACTGGGGGACTTGGTCTGAAGAAACGACTTCTGGTAATGGTCATAAGATTATTCTGTCTTCTCAGGAAATGCAGGACTAGGGTCATTGAGCAGTAGAAATTGTAGGGAGGTAGATTACGTTTATATGTAATGCTTTAAAGAATTGGAGTCACTGAATAGATTGAGCTGCCTTCACAAAGTGAGCCATTCCCCCCATCAAATTGAATGGCCATTAGTCCAGAATTTTATTGTAGAGAGGGATATAATTACTAAATAATTTTGGCACCTGTCTGTTTTGGGGAATATAGTAGAATTTACTGGACACTTGGGAGGTTTTTGTGGTGGCAGTGCCCTTTGAATTCATACTGTTCTTCAGAATTAGAATTGGGGAAGAGGTTGGCGTGGATTTGTCAAAGGCTCCCCACCACACTCTACCATTGTCAAGCCGTAGCCTTTGCCATTTTCAGTTCAGACGTTCCCCCCCGGCTTATAATCCTTAGTTGCATGGACTGTCACTTTTTTATTATATTGAGTGACTCAGTCTAGTACTGGTAAGTAGAGGGTGATCCAGACATTTAAGAAATGAAGCAGAGTAAGGCGATAGAGAAGTAGGAACATTTTCTCAAAACCTCTTCTTTGTAGCCATTGAAGAGGCTCCCACCTACCTGTCAATGTAAGGTAGCAGGACAGGTTTTGATCCCGTTTGGTAACTTTGGACTCTTTTCTTTCATGTGGAAATAGTTTGTGCTTAGGTGTATTAGTCAAGAAGTAATTTAGTTCAGTTTGCTACCAGTACAAAAGGAACCTATTCATGTTTAAGAATCTAATCAAGTTCTTATACCATTTTCTCTTTTCTTTTTATTTTGAAATAATTTCAGATTTAAAATAAATGTTGTGGCCGGGTGTGGTGGTGCACACCTATAATCCCAGTACTTGGGAGGTTGAGAGAGGAGGATTGCCAGCCTCAGCAACTTAGTGAACCAGCCTAAGCAACCTGTTTCAAAATAAAAAGGTCTGGGGTGTGGCTCAGAGGTAGAATGTCCCTGGGTTCAATCCCTAGTACCACCAAAAAAAAAAACAAAACAAAACATTTTTTTTCCCTAAAGACTATTCTGGGTCAATCTGACAAATTTGAATAAGGCATGGTTAAATAAATGAGTACTGCATCAATATTAAGTTCTTGATTTTGATAATTATACTGTTGTTATATAAGACAATATTCTTGTTTTTAGGAAGTGAATATTTAAGTATTTGGGGACAAAAAAGCAATCATTAAGGTCATCACCCCTTGCTAGCTTGAAGCATCTCTGGAAGATGAATCTTCACCCTTTATCACCCTTAAGAATAAGGGATCACAAGTCTTGGGTGGGGGTAAGATAGGAATTTTAGGGATATAGAAAAAGATATACTGAATCTCAAAAGAACTTAGTCTCAATGAATTGCTGCAATGCAGGAAATGCCTATGAACCTTTGAAAATCAAAGCAATCAACTCATGAGCAACCCAGCCCAAGTCCTTTAGCCCTCACCCTTGGCCTGTGCCAAGGGTCTCACTAGGTTGATGAGAGTTTCACTGCTTGCTGAGGCTGTCCTCGAACCTGCGATCTTCCTGTCTCAGCCTCCCAAGTACTAGGATTATAGGAGTGCGCCACCACACCTGGCTGGAAAAAAAAATTCTGACTTAGAATCTGATCCAGGCCGGGCGTGGTGGCACACGCTTGTAATCCCAGTACTTGGGAGGATGAAACAGGAGGATTGCAGGTTCGCGGCCAGCCTCAGCTACTTAGTGAGGCCCTCCGGAACTTAGTGAGACACTGTTTCAAAATAAAGTATAAAAAATAGGGCTGGGGGTTTAGCTCAGAATGCCCCTGGGTTCAATCCCCAGTACCGCCAAAAAAAAAAAAAAAAAAGGAATCTGATCCAGGCTCCGGCATTGAATTTAGTTGCCATGTCCTCTTTAATTTGAACAATTTCTCAGTCTTTCTTTGTCTTTCATGGTGTTGACATATTTTGAAGTGTATAAGCCAGTTGATTCATAAAACTTTCATCAGTTTGGGTCTGTCTGGTGTTTTCTCATGATTGGCGTCCAAGTTATGCAGTGTTGGCAGGAATACCATAGAAGTGTTTTGGTTTTCCTTTTACTGATCATACCTGAAGACACATGATAAAGATTTGTCCCATTATTGATTGCATGAACTTTGATAATTTTGTTAAAATGGTTTTTGTCAGTTTTCTTCACTATGACATTGTTAACTTACACCTTAATTAATAAATATTTTGTGGGAAAATACTTTAAGACTTTGTAAATATCCATTTTTCATTAAACTTGAACACGCTAGTTTTAGCACCCATATATTCTTGGGAGAATCAATCATCATTATGATAACTGTCATATGATGATTTTTCTAATTCTGTAACTTCTGTATTTATTGTCATTATACTGTAATAAATAACTCTTTCTTTATTACCTGTTTATTGACTTATTGACTTATACTAACGTGAACTCATGGATTCTTATTTTAATCTCTGAGTTATAGTCCATTACTATGGTTATTTAGTTTTTTGCCCAAGTTATCTTAGATTTGGCCTATTGGAGCCCCTCTGGATGGTTGTGTTTCCTGTTGCTAAACCTCCATCATTCTTTAAACTTTCTTATCCTATGGCACAAGGTGTTTCAGTCTTGTATACTGATCTATCCCTGCCTAGGAATCATACTTTTTTTTTTTTTGAGTATGATATTTAGAAACCAAGATCTTACGTTTCATGTGAAAGTTTATATTGGAGAATCATTGCTTCTAGGTTTCTAGATGCTCTCACTGGATAGACATAGAATACATACATACACACATATGAATATATATTTTTCTGTAGTGATCTGTCTATATGTAAAAATCTACCATATATAGTATCATTGGAGACAGCTTGCTTTCTGCATAGTAATGATATGATGCTTTATCTAAACTGTCCTTATTTTGTCTTCATCCCTACAGCTTGTTATACTGGATATAGAATTCTGAATGCCAACTTACTACTGTACAATAGAATGGATATGGTAGAGGAAACTGTTAGTGATCTTGGAGATAGATCACTTGCCTTAACTGTACATTTAGGATTGTATCAGACCACCAAAGGTTCTTCTGTCACTAGAATTTTGTATTGTGATTGTGGATAAATTGGTCTTTTGGGATTCAGAATCACGTCATAATATAATACTGTGGAGAGATCAAGAATATCTAATCAAACTGGGTGGGCATGGTACCCTACAGTCCCAGCCACTCTGGAGGCTGAGGCAGGAGCATCATTTGAGCCTTGAAGTCCAGTTCAGCTAATATAATGAGACCCTGTTTTTTTTTTTTTTCTTTTTTGCGGTACCGGGGATTGAACCCAGGGCCTCCGCGCTACACCCCTGGCCCTATTTTTTATACTTTGTTTTGAAACCAGGTCTCACGAAGTTGCGGAGGGCCTCACTAAGTAGAGAGAAAGAGAGAGGGGGGGGGAGCTGAGGCTGGTCGCGAACCCGGATCCTCCAGTCTCCGCCTCCCAAAGTACTGGGATTACAAGAGTGCGCCACCACGCCCAGCGACCCTGTTTTAAAAACGAAACAAAACAAAACAAAAGCAAAAAATACCCCAAAACAAACAAATAAAAACCAAGTTCTAATCATACAGATCATGTTCAATCTTTTTAGATAACATTTTGGTAATTTTAAACCAATCTAGTAATACAAAGTTAGACAACCAGAAGAAAATTGCCCAAAGAGGAAAATCCAATCTGGATTAGTTGGATTTATAATCAAGAGTATCAATGAAATGTAAAAAAATTAATTTTTCTTTAATAAAAATGAGCTCATATTGCTTACTGTGTATTCAGAATAATTTAGAATAGCAATCTCCAATTGCTGTGCTGAAGGGAAATTAAAAATTAATAAAATATTTTATTAATATATTCATATGATTGTACATACCAGTGTGTAGTTAATCTTGGCAAATTTTTATTTGAAATTATGTGCTGGGACAAATATCAGATAACCTTTCTAGGGCTAGAGGAAAGAAGATGTGTTCAGTTAGCTAAATAGAATCTGGAATATGGGTGTGGAGATTCAAGAAAGTGTTGTTTTTTCTTCTTCTTTGTAGTATTAAAAATATGCTTTCTATGAGGTTTAATGCTCCTAAAACGTGTTATAAGTTTTACTCTAATGTGCTTATTACATAAAGAACATCCTGTGTAATACAGACAAATTCCACAGACAGATGTCCCCTGGTGACAGAAATGAAATGGGTCCAGCAGTTGTTTGAGGCTGCGCTTCATGACCATAACAGCCCTCTTTGAGTGGAGCGTGGAGCTGGACGGTAGCTTTACTGACCAAACGTTGTGGTTTCACTCTTTAGAGCATGCTTGGACAAACAAGGAGGTCAGTGTGAACAGTCTATTTGTAGGTTGGTCTCAGAAGAAATTCTCAGAAGTTATTTTTAAAAAGCCAAAGAAAACAGAGCTCCTGTTCTTGGTGCATATGTCACAGCTGAGCCTTTCTGTTTGAAGAGTTTCATTTAATACTTTTTGCCTCTTGGAGGGCACACTCTAGACTCCATCCTAGACACTGTAGCATTGATAAATGTTAACATACAGAGGCTCTATGTGTTCTTTGCACCAAATACTTTCCTTCCTCACACTGCTCTGTCACAAATCTTTTTCATAAGGCAAGGAAGTGTTTTATGGATGGCCAACCAGTTTTTAAAGGATGGTGTGAAAACATCAATCAAAATGTATTACTATTATTATTTTTGTTGTTAGTAAGTCCTACATTGATGGAACTTTCTTGTATTCTGGAAATGTATGCAAGTTTTGAACCCATTGGAAGTAGTTTAGAATTTGATTTAGAATATCCAGAAGATTAGGAAAATTGTGATTGGTAATTAATATCAGGCAGTAGTTTATGATGTTAAAATTCTAAGCAATTAGCTAAAATGCATATTGAAATGATACTTAACTGTTTAACTATTTGTGAGTGAAGGGAACACAACAGGCCTGTTTAGTCTTAATTATAAAAGAAGCCATGTGTATTTATAAAGTGAAATTTTTCTCTTAGTAATTTTGGAACTTTATTAACTTGTAACACTCTACTACTAAAATTATTATAATTAATATACAAATGGGAATTTTACCTAACAAGTCCTGGGGGAAGAAAATCCTGTTTTGAAACATGTCTTTTCTATCATAATCATTAATTATTTGAATTTTTGAAAATTATTTTAGACATGTGTTTGATTTCCTACTTCTGATGCATATTTTACTGAATCAGAACTGATTACCATTTTAGTTGGCATTAGTTTATTAAACGATTGGTGCATTTACTGTAGTTATATGGTATAGTCTTAAAGTGACAGCAGGCTTAGCCTGGCCTGGTGGATGGTGCAGACACTGGGGCTCACTCACCTGCTGTGCTGTGCAGTGGGGCGAACGTGATGATGACAGTACAGGAGAGGTTTCATGAGAACATCCCGTCTCAAGCTCTCCTTCATGTTATCCCTCTGAGCTTGTCCTTTAGTTAGAATGTTATATTTCTTTAGAGAAAGTTCTCAGTTTCTTTTGTGGTACAGTGTCTAATCCTGTTCTACTGCTGGTTTTTTTTTGTGTGTGTGTGTGTGTGTGGCAATGGGGATTGAAACCAGGGGCATTCTACCTCCAAGCTACACCCCCAGCCCTATTTTATTTTTTTTAAGGGTCTCGCTAGGTTGATGAGAGTCTCACTACTTGCTGAGGCTGTCCTCTAACCTGTGATCCTCCTGTGTCAGCCTCCCAAGAACTGGGATTACAAGCATGTGCCACCATGCCCAGTTATACTGCTCTTTTTTTCAGATGTCAGAGTATCAGTGTTTAAATCCCAGCTCTGGGATTCAACTTTTATTGAGGTCAAATTACCAGCAGAGTAATATTGCGTACATATCTCAGAGCATCAATCTCATCTGTGAACTAGAGATAGCATACATCTCAAGATAAATGGTCAGCTCCAAATGAGAAATATTTATAAAAATTTTATTAAATCCAAATATTTAGGAAAAAGAACTATTCAAATCTTATTTCTCTTATTTTGCTGTTTAATCAGAAAATTGTGTTGAACTGATGACCTTCTTAGCATTTTGTGGTATTCTAGATAGCCAATAGTTACTATAGGTTTGGTGTTTTTTATCCAAAATATTTGGAATCAGAAGTGCTTCACATATTGGGAGGGTTTTAGATTTTGGAAAATTTGCATAGACTTTACTAGTTGAGCATCCAAAACTTACCAGTTTCAGATTTTGGAGCATTTCATGTTTCCAGATTGGGATGCATAGACTGTATTCCATTAAGTTCCTCTGAGACTGTAGTTAGAGAAAAAAATACGTGTGTGTGTGTGTGTGTGTGTGTGTGTGTGTGTTTTAATAGGTTCTGTTGAAACCTTTTTGTAAATTTTTTTGGCACAAATTTAGATCAGGAAAAGGAACTGACATATATTTTAAAATTTCTAATTTCCTAGAGGCAAATAATTTGTGCTCAGCCTAGCAGAGTTTTCTTGTCCAAGTGTCAGTTCTGAAATCCTTGTCATTGTAATGATGACAAAGGAGAGAGAGGGGCTAACCCAGAAAAAGAGCAAGGTGTGACTCTGGCTGTCTGTTTATTCAGAGCTATCAGTAATCTGATAAATTCAGTCCACAAAATAGAAAAATTTGAAGTTGAAACCACTAAACCTCTTGCTCTTCCTTTAGAATTCACAGTATAGTTTCCCCCTTATCCACAATCATACTTTCTATGATTTATTACCTTTCGTCAACTGTGGTCTGAAAATGTTAAGAGGAAAATTCTAGAAGTAAACAATTCATAAGTTTTCAATTGTGTGCTGTTCTAAGTAGCCTGGTGAAATCTTACACTATCCTACTTTGGATGTCAATCATCTCTGTTGAGTGTGTCCATGCCGGTGTATGGTACCTCCCATTGATTATTTAGCTGTCTCTATGTTTGTATTTGTCATTCTTTCCTACTAGCCTAAGGCTATGTCACAATCCCTACGTCATTCACCTCACTTGATTTCATCATCATGAAGATATTGTATAATTTTATCATATCACAAGAAAAAGAAGGGTGAATATACTACAATAAGATATTTTGAGAGAGAGAGAGAGAGAGAGAGAGACACCGACCGACCATATTGGTGTAACTTGTGTTACAGTAGTTTCCCCTCAATATCCTTGGGGATTGGTTCTAGGACCACTTCATCCTCTGCTGAATGATACCAAAATCCAAGAATGCTCAAGTCCCTTATATAAAATGGTACAATACTTGTATGTAACCTATCATTCTACATACTTTATTTATTTATTTATTTTTTTTATTGGTGCATTGTAGTCTCACTTCACAATGAGTATCAGTTTGGTGTTAACATACATACTTTAACTAATCTCTAAATTACTTATAATACATAGTATAGTATAAGTGCTATGTAGATATTTGTTGTACTGTATTGTTTAGGGAATAAGAACAAGGAGAAAAAGTCCAGGGCTGATGATGTGGTTCAGTGCAGAGTGCTTATCTAGCACATGTGAGGCGCTGGGTTCAATCCCTAATACAAAAAAAAAAAAAAGTCTATACATGTTCAGTATATATTTGTGTGGGTTTTTTGAGTACTTTTTATCTGTATCTGGTTCATTCTGTGGATACAGAACCTATCATATGGAAGACTGATGGTAGTTATAATTGTTCTTTTTATTATTGGTATTATTGTTAATCTCTTACTGTGTCTAATTTATAAATAGGAAAAAGCAGTTCAGATGGAGTTCAGTATCGACTGTTTCAGGTATCCACTGGGGTTCTTGGAATGTATGCCCCGTGGAGGGCAGAGGGAGGCCTACTATATTTTACTTCCAGTTTATCCAAGGGTGATTTTCCAAATATTTAACAACTTTGATGGTACAGACAACAAGAAGTTAGGACTGGAGCAGCACCTGGGGCTTGCCCTGCCTTACTAGGGTTAGATCTTTACTTGTGAATGTATTTGGAATTTAGGGCTGTGGCCCATGAAGGGGTTTGGGTGAGGACCCTAGGAGATTGAAAGGGGCCTTCTGTTAAACAGTGACTACTGGCCAAATAGCATAGAAACTTGTGTGTGACTATTGAATATCAACCCCGGGTTTACCTGAAAGTGTATATCCAAAACCAGATTCGTTATACCCGATTTTCAAATTTGTTTCCTGGAAATTTATTCTTTGTTTTTTTCTTGAATCAGCTATAGGATATAGTTGAAAGTATAACTCAAATATTCCACTAAACATATTTTTAGGAAGGCACATATTTGTGTATATATATAAATATATACATATAGACATACACATACACATTTATACATATACAGTGTTACCTTTAATAAACAGAAATATAAAATCTTGGAAAAATGTTTAAAGAAACTCTATTTTCTTTCATTAAGGATGATTTTAACTCACCTTAGGTATAATATTGAATTTTTATTTGCTTACTTTATTATAAAAGCAGTATTAGGAGAGTATAGGACCCTAAATATTATATAGTTTTAGAAGGACTAATTAATAAACATGTGATCCGAGCGGTGGGAAAAGAACCCTACATTATTTTGACAGATTGGTCTCACTCATCTGTAGTCAGTCATTAAGCTGGTAAATGCCCAAGCCACAATCTCAGATTCCTGTCTCCTGCGATTTCTACTGTACCCTATTGTGTTCAGAAGCCATGGCCCTCTTTACAGTCCATACTCTTCAAATCACTTTGACAACCATAATGATATATGGCCTTCAAGATATGTAGCGTGGAAATTATTCTTTCTATTTGAAATTCGAGACATTCAGAATTTCCTGGTTCCCTATCTGATTTCACTCTTTGGTTGATGTTAAAGATCACTTTTCTTGTGTAGCCCACCAAAGGTATCCTCTGTACTTTGCTGAAGATCACAGTGAGAGTTAATAGACGAGTCAGATTCACGGTTGATTTCTCAAATGTGCAGGTTACGAAAGCATATCACCAGGGAGAGAAAACTTGACACTTGTGTTTTTACTAAGACATAATCCCTCCCCCCTTTTAAAAAAATGGAATGAGAAAACTGAGGTCCAGGGAAGCAAGCTCACTCAGAAAGACTTTCACGGTAAACTGACAGTAGGATTAGTAGTGCTAATTGAATCTTTTCCCAGTCTACCGACATCGAAATCTTATCCCTTAAGACCCAGACTAATGCCATCTCTTCCATGCAACCCTTCTCTGGAGGAAGTAATATATCTTACTGTATTCTTCCCACGATGGTCAGGTTTAGTTTGTCCTTTAGGGTTTAGTTTGACCCTAAAGGACAAATCTGAATCTGAAAGTTGGATTGAACCTAAGGGCACTCTACCACTGAGCTACACTCCTAGCCCTTAAAGCTTTATTTTGAGACAGGGTCTCACTAAGTTGCCCAGGCTAGTCTCAAAGTTGGGTTCTTCCTGCTTTGCCCCCCTAAGTGGCTGGCACTACAGGCATGTGTTGTTTTTAATTTAGTCAAATTTATCAGCCATTTCCTTTATGGGCAGTGCTTTTTGTCTGTTGCTTAGGGATTTCCCCCTCCTGTAATATCATGAAGACATCCTCCTCTATTCTGGATACTTTATGATTTTGTCTGTGTTCACATTAGGGCCTGAAAACTCACCTGAAGGTAATATTTTTCTGGCTAGTGTGAGGTCAATTTCAGGGTTTTTTTCCCCATATAGATATCTAGTTCCAATATTGCTTATTGAAAAGCTATCCCTTTCCTACTTTCATGAAGTGTGAATTTTGTCCTAAATCCACTTCATCTATGGTGGACCTGCTTCTAGGTCCTCTGGTCTGTCCCATTTATCCTCAGTTTTTATGTTGCTATACACTTAGTAATGAATTGTTTTAATGACTATATCTAATAACTCTTCATATCGGATAAAAATGTCACACTTTGTTATTCTTTAAGATTACCTGTTTGTACTTAGCGTTTTGCTTTTCCATGTACATTTTAAATCACATGGTCAATTTCTACAGAAACTCTTGTGATTTTAGGTTAAGATTATATTTAATCTATACAGCAATTTGGGGGAGAATTGGCTTCCTTATGGTATTTACTTTTCATTCCCTATTAAATAGCATCTCTTCATTTATCTAGGTCTTCTTAAATGTCTCAATAAAATTCTATAAAGGTATCTTTAGAAATTTGTATATATTTTCTGTTAGATGTATCCCTATATAGCAAGGTTTCTGGTATTCAATATTAAAATAAAAATTAGTTGTATGTTTATATCATAGCAACAAACAATAAAATTTAAAAAGATATAACTTACAATAATATTTATTCTGAACATACTTAAGGTTTAAGTTTACCACTGTATTTTGTGCTTTTAACTCTAAACATTCGTGATATTTGATTCTACAAATACCATAGTGCCCCATTTACTCACCAGTTACTTACACAGTTGTATCAATTATTCAGAATTATGGAATATTCTGATGTGAGAAGAGATGCTTATTTTATAGTGTCAATAGCTTTTCTATATTCTCTTTTTTGCATATACTCTTACTTAATCCTTCTAAAATCTTAGGAGTGCAGCATTATGATTCCTGTTACATAGCAGATGAAACTTTATTTTTTTAACTTTTTATGTTCATTTATTGGTGCATTGTAAATTGTAATTATACATTTTGATATATGTCAGGGTATGAACATCATACATGCACACATTGCACATTTAGCCCTCCCTTCAATCCCACCCTATTCTCTCCCCCTTCCCTTCCTTTCATGCTCCGGATAGTGATTGAGTCTTATAGGTTTGTGTATGTACATCTCAGATGAAACTTAAATGCAGATATGTTAATTAATTTGCCCAGTATCATGAGGCTAGAAACTTGTGAGTACCATGATCTGAAACAGGCCATGTCTAGCCATGATGTTTTCACTCTAACATTTGGTCATGTATCAATGACTCCTGAGGGCAACACAATATCTTAGCATGGAAAATTAATCAATTATGATAATAAATACAAAGCATCAAAGTACTAATTAATTAATGCTCATTTTATTCAGTTTTATTAGGCAAGAAAATAATACATTTTGCAGGGATTTCCATTCAAAACATTAAAATCAATATTTAAGCTTACTGAACTTTAATTATAATTCAAAATAATTAATACCTTCTTCTCCCACAGTAGGGGATCTATATATAATGCATAAACATAGTACTTATTGATGCTTTGTATTTTTTTAAATAGAAAAGTATTTTATACTTAAGGACTCCATTTTCTACACAGAGCTCAGTTTTTTAGGATAAAAAGTGTGAAATTTTAGCTTATATTTATATATCTTTTCCCCTTCTGTCAGTGACTGCCGCCTTGCCAGATCTGTGGGAGTTTTATGATCTGTTATCCTCTGAGATCTGTGGATTCATTTAACATTTTGCTATGATTTTATTGGTTTTGGAATCAAGAACTAAAAACTGAATATAGTTCACTATTCATATAGCAAGATTTAAGGATGTTTAGTTTTTAAAAGTTCCTTTGGTCCCCATTAGATTTATTTCTGTTTGAGTAATGAGTATATGGAGGAAAAAAATAAAACACTGCATATGGTTTCGGGAGGTATGTTTGAATAACAAAATCAAGCCCTATCAATGAACGCTTTCAGAAAATAGTTCTATGAAAAAAAAAACTTGTATTCTTTTAGATCAAGAACAGTTTTCCCCCAAACCTTAATGTCATTCTTACTACGTTTTCTCTTCTTCTTCTTTGTTTTCCATTTTTGTTTATTTCTTTAAAAAGATCTCTTAGCTATGTAGAGACTTGCCTGAATGCTGTTAGGTAGAGGCCAATAAAATGACAACTGGAAAATCTCTAGGTTGTCTATCTTGAAGGCTAGGATGGAATAAAAGAAAATTCAGTAGATGCAGTTGTGATTGGTATTCTGTTGTATTCTTACAACTGTCTTAATAATTAAGACTGTGGTGTGACGAGTGTCTTTTAAACTGAGCTTGCAACCCATTTGTGGGTCATGAGATGATTTAAAGCATTGCAATCAACATTTCATTTAATGAATGGATGTAGTATACTATGAGATATGAGTTAAATGTATAAATTTAAGAGAATTTTAAATGGGACAGGTAAAAGAGAAAAATTAGTGTATCACACATAATAAATGAATTTAGTATGAGTTCACAGACACGCACAGATGTATCCTTTTTTTTGGCACTGAGGGTTGAACCCAGGGGCATTCTACCTCTGCACTATACCCCCAGCCCTTTTCATTTTTTATTTTGAAACAGGGTCTATGTTGCTGAGGGTCTCACTGAGTTTCTGAGGCTGACTTAGAACCTGTGATTCTCCTGTCTCAGCCTCCAAGTACTGGGATTACAGGTCTGTGCCACCATGCCCAGCTGTATCAAATATTGAATAAGTTGGGATTCAGTCCAGAAAACAGCAGCCACATCCATTTTAAATAGGAAGTTATTTACTACAAGGGAAAGAGGTGTTTTTATAATTGTTCAAAAATTTAAAATATGGTTCTAGGCTGTCCCTAATGGAATGACTTCCTGAGTACAGAACTGATCCATCAAAGAGCTGCTTATGCCTAAGACTTGCTGGAGCTATGAGTTTAATAACAGACCCCTTTAACTGTAATCCAGTGATCAGGAAGCCAGAATTAAACTGATGCTTTTGTGGTCACAATTGCCCCTGACACCCAGAGAACTGGCGAGTGCACAGTAAGCACTGAAGTGGGGAGCCTTGAGCTTCCTTTCTTTTGTCTGCAGTTAAAACAGCCAAGGGGTACAGGAAAATGGTCTCCATTTCACTCTTGCTTTCATCATCTTAAATGAGTTGCTTCTGTTTATAGAACCCAATTCCCACCCAGAGTTCTAATTGCAAGAGAAATGTTTTTGGCTTATTAACCCTCTCCAGTTATCTAGATCGAGGGTAGAAGGGCAGATAAAAGAATCAGCACGCAGTATTCACCCATCTGATTTCTCAACATTCACGCACACTCGTCCACTGGTGTTTAGGTTTCCACCATTAACAGTAGTTGCAGAGACACACTGCTGTCATTCATATATAAGAAAATGGACTCATCTCTACCCCCAAAGGGGTGAGAGCAAAGTTCCTGTGCCCAGGCGATGGGCTCCACTATGTAGGAGAGATGAGATGCATACTGTAGTATTTGCATTTGCTTTAAAGTATTCTCGGGTGTGGTGGTGGTAGAAGGAAGAGACGAGACATGATTGATAAAAATTTTGGCAATTGCTAAGACTGAATTATGAGTAGTGGCCCATTATTTTCCTCTATTTTTGTACCTGTTTGAAAATTTTCATAACTAGAAATTTAAAAAATATATGTGTACATATTTGCTTATACTTCTTTAGCTTAAAAAATTGGCTTTTAATCATGGGAACAAGTGATAGATGAGCAGTGAAACAAAGAAATGAGTCCACAGCAATAAGCAACTGTACAGAAGAGAATATCGATCCTCCTTGCTTTATCAAATATTTTATTTAGTGATTACATTCACAGACATAAAGCATTGCCACTCCCAGCCTCTTATTTTAAAATAAAATTCTACCTGGAGTTGTGATAATAATTATTGACATCCACAAGTTATTACAACAAAGTGATTTCACATTTACTTGAATGAATTAGGACTAGGGGAGTTAAATAATGGATGCAGTGTGCTACATACGAAAAGTCTCAAGACTGGATCTTTTGACTCTAAATAATGGGTTTGCACTATTGTTATATACTTAATTTGCTGTCAGTCATTAACACCTTTGAATATGCTATAATCATACATTTTCTTCCTTTACCCCTTGCTGAGAATAAGAATTGTAAAGTATGCGTGTGTGTGTGTGTGTGTGTGTGTGTGTGTGTTTCAACACTGTATTAATATGAAGGGTAGATTTCGAGACTTTCTATTTTTAGCATTGACATTTCAAGACCTTGGAAATCATTATTCCCATCTTTACAATACAAAAAAGTTGGACGAACTAAAAAATCAACAGCTTTTCTTGGACTTACCAGAGAACTGAAGTTTACAGGGCAAGCCACCACTCTGAAATCTGGACACAGAGGTGTATCCAGAAAGTATCAGCCAAGATCTGCATCTTGGGAGAAAAAACCCACTGGAACTAGTAACTGGTAGGAACACTTAAACAATAATTCTAATAAATTGTTGGAGACAGAGTAGGCACTTGGGTGAGAGTTAGAGACTTTTGCTCCTTCACCTCTATGTTCATGGGTTTTACTTACAGGAACCCTACCATGTTTTCACAGTGAAGGTCTGAGAGTGAATGGTCCCCTGTGGCTCTGCTGTGGAGGAGTGGTCGAGTAAGCATCCTAAAATACCCCCAGAGCCTTGTCCATAAAAAGTCTACTCTTTCCAGGCATGGTAGTGCACACCTGTAACCCCAGTACTTGGGAGGCTGAGACAGGAGGATCACAGTTTGGAGGACAGTCTCAGCAAGACAGGGAGACTCTCAGCAAACTAGTGAGACCCTGTTTAAAAAATAAACAGGGTTGGAGTTGTAGCTCAGAGGTAGAATGCCCCTGGGTTCAATCCCTACTACCACAACAAAACAAAATAAAAAACAAACAACAACAAAAAACAACACTCTAGAGTGAAAGACTTTATCAGGAGCCTTGTCTCAGTCTTAGGGTCAGGGGATTCCTCTTGTTCTCTCTAGCTACCTTATCTAAGGAAGAAGGGAAAAGATATTTATTTAGAAACACCCATAAAGGTCATAGCCCAAAGATATAGGCTAAGATGTAGTACCAAGAAAGAGAGATTTAATCGGAAATTATAGAATGCCCCTCTGTGGCCACACTGCCCTGCCATACCAACCGGTCTCCAGAACAGCAACAGCAGACTTGTCTTGCAGACTACAGCTGAAAGAACTGCAAGGCAGACTCCTTCTGAGGAAGAGTGCTTGAAGAAGCCCAGAGAAAAGAGGGCAAACAAGAAGGATGTGGAGGAATGACACCTCTACCCCCCCTCCCAGCCACCACAAACAGGAAACAGTCTAGCACATAAGCCCCCTGAACATAAATCCTCAGCTAAAGGTCTGTTTACCTCGTTCTGATTCCCCAACACAACATGTCTGCTTTCTACAGAAAATGACAAGGCAAGGCAAAAGTCAAGTAGAAAATGCAGTGTGAAGAGACAAAGCACCATCAGAACGACACTCAGACATGATGCAGATCGCATGCCGGAGTTACCATAAAACAGGCAATTAAAATAACTGATTAATATGTGAAGGACTCCAGTAGAGAAATAGACAACTTGCAAGCACAGATAGGTGATGTCAGAATGGAGATGGAAACTAAGAATCAAGGGGAGATGCTGGACATGAACAACAGCTTAACAGAAACAATTCATTCAGTACGTCAGTAAATGTGATGTGGCTGAGGAAGGAGTGAGTTTGAACACAGGTAAATAGAAGCTTCCCATATTGGAATGCAAAGAAAAAATAAAAACCAGAATAGAGCATCCATGAGCTGTGGGGCAATTTTTAAAGGTCAGCTATGCCCCCAGCCCTATTTTATTATTTATTTTGAAACAGGGTCTCACTGAGTTGTGGAGGGACTTGCTAAGTTGCTGAGGCTGGCCACGAACCTGCGATCTTCCTGGAATATAAGGAAGAGAAAAGGAGAAAGGAGTGGGAAAAAATACCTGACGTAGTAATACCCAAGACCTTTCCAAAGTGATTGACAGAAAACTATGGAACAGGCGCTCAGAGAATACCAGATGGCATCAATAACTTATTTGTTTAGCAGACAAATAAGTGAAAACCAAAGACCAACAACCCCCAATCACATTCAAACTACTGAAAACCAAAGACAAAGAGAAAATCTTGAAACAAACCAGAGACAAGAGCACCCACCTTACTTAGGAGGAACAAGGATAAGAAAGGTACGATTATAAAGGAAGGGCACAAATATAATGATGCATGTTTATACTTTTAATTTTACATGGATGTTTTAAATGTCTTCTATTTGGCATGTTTTATGAAAGATGACAGAGGAGGATAAATAAGATCGAATAGCTTCATTCTCTCCTAATCAATCAGTTAAGAGCTAGTAAAAGAATTTAAGTAATACGATTAATCATAGTGATAATAAGATATTACAAAGAGGTACCCAAAAAAGTGTTATAAGGCACCGAGAGGAGAAAAGGTAACTATCTGGGTGGGTCAGGAAGATCTTGGTGAATGATGTTAAGCAGTTTTTTTTTTTTTTTAATGTAAAAGCAGTCAGCTTTCTCTTGTGGTACACACAAGAAGCTTAACCTTTGTCGTTTTCCTCACCTGTCTTCACCTTTTCATCTTCTCCCTGACTTAAGTTATATTTTGTTGAGAAAATAGTGACCACAGAGAACTTAGGCCCTCCTCATCCCACCCCTTCCCTGCAGAAACTGCCTCGTATGTTTCTGTTTCCTGTCTACGTTACTGGCTCACCCCTGGCTTCTCCTGCGTGATTATTTGACGATCCCTTCACTCTTCCCGCAGTACCATTTTCTATGCATTTTTTATTGAAAGAGATTGATTAATCCTTTTTCTACCCTGCTTAAAATCCTCTGTATTTCACATTGCCTGCAGAATAAAATCTACCTCTTCAGCCTTTCTTTCAAGGACCTTTCTTCTCTGCCCCAAACTGTATTTTGTGGTTTCTGAGAAGAGATATTCCATGGAATAGTTCCCAAACTCATTTGACAGAAATATCCATTTAATGTCTCCTGGGTCTCTAATGTTCTGCGGAGTACAGTTTGGGAAATGCTGGGATTGAAAGAAGAATGTGAACATTTGGGAATGGGAACAGGAGGGAAATGCATAACCAAGGTCATCCCAGTAGTAATAAGCATGGAGAACAGGCCAGCTGCAGATGAGGTCATGACATACATTAGTAGACAAGGCTCCAAATGCTGGTTTCTTCTCCAAGATTTTTAGAGTGATCCCCTGTGTCTGTTTATAATCTGCAAAGACTCTGTCATGCAGAAAAATAGGAAGAACCCTTCCGCTCTTAATCTCAGGAGAAAAAAGATTTTAACCATGTTTCTGGAAACTTGCATTGGCAGAATCTAAACTCTTCCAGAGAGCTCGGGTTTATTTCACTTACGGTTATATTTCATTTTGACAATGTGAATGTAGGATTATTTGGCATACTTGAGAAGAATAATGTGTTTTCGTTTCATATGAAACTTTTGTACTGCTTTTTTGAAGTCTCTTTAAACATTCTTTACATTTATCCAATTGTTATTCGAAAATATGAACATATATTTGGTACTGTACCTATCACAGAAGTGGTGGCTCATTCGGTATTCTTGTATTAGTTATTTCTTATAGCTAGAAATTGCTTATAATGCTGAAATAGAAATAATTGAATATTCATTGGCATGTCTTTAAGGAATACTGTATCACTCTGACGTGACTTATGGCACATCAAAACTGTGAACTATTGACTATTATTACGTATTATTTTTTAGTTAGTATATTATAATAATTTAAAATTCATTATTTCTTGATTTTTAGTGACCTTCCAGGGCCTGTGTTGGTGGGCCAATTTGAGAGACTGAGCATTCACGATGGGTATTGCAAATAGAAGTTAAAAATCTTAGCCAGGTGCAATGGTGCACACCTGTAATCCCAGTACTTGGGAGGCTGAGACAGGAGGATCGCAGGTTTGAAGCCAGCCTTGGCAACTTAGTGAGGCCTTCCGCAACCTAGTGAGACCTTGTTTCCAAATTAGAAATAAAATTGGGTGGTGGTGTAGCTTGGAGGTAGAATGCCTCTGGATTCAATCCACAGTACCACACACACACACACACACACACACACACACACACACACACAAAGAAAAAGTAGTTATAACTCTTCACGTAGGACCTTTGTATAGTTAGAGTGCAAAATACACACAAGTTACATAGGACTTGCCATTCTTTGTGGGATCAGAAGACTATTGCTACACTTTGCCCACTAGGGTAGAGTCCTGGCCTCCATCTGGGTCCAGGCCTGGGTATAGCTGAGCCTATAGATAACTTAACGTTATCACCTGGGCTGTTAGAGAAGGCAGGTAACCAGGTGTGTTCTTTCTATCCCCAGGGGGTTCCCAGTCTAGTTTCATGTGAAATATAGCCGTGCTTAAACATCTTGCTTTATGATTAACACTGTAAGTATGGACTTCTTCAGAAGATCTGTCATAAAGTGTGGAAATGGAAGTAGAGTGTTGAGGGAATCCTAGAGGGAAATGCATTGTGTGCAGTTTTTTTTTTTCTTTCTGAAATTTTCGCTCAAAGATCTGAAATTCTTACTTGTGCTACTACTTTTTGAAATGAATTTGCTTTATTGGAAGAGTCAGAGGGCATGCCTGTTGAATAAGAGAATTTTTTTTTACATCAAATGATTTTAAGAATGCCATCTTATGATACTATTTTTGTATTAGATATATATCCCATTTTTTTTTTTTTGTGTGGTACTGGGGATTGAACCCAGGGGCGTTCTACCTCTGCACTACACCCCCGGCCTTATTTTTTTTATACTTTTACTTTGAAACCGGGTCTCATGAAGTTGCGGAGGGCCTCACTAGGTAGAGAGAGAGAGAGGGAGAGAGCGAGCTGAGGCTGGCCGCGAACCCGGATCCTCCGGTCTCCCCTCCCAAAGTACTGGGATTACAAGCGTGCACCACCACGCCCGGCTTATATATCCCATTTTTAATCTCACCAAATGGAAATATCAAATCTTGGTAAAGCCATGTTTCATTTATGATTCCTTTACATTCTAGACTGCTGTCAGTTTTCTTTATTGTGTAATCTCCAAGTATCTCCTGCACAACATACCTGTTCTTCAGAGGTGCATAATAATGGAAACCGCATGGTGTCTTGATCTAGGGTAAAAACTTCTTGTTAATATTGAATTCAGTCCATAGGTTGTTTAATGTTATTTTCATGATCAAGACAAAGAAATCAGGTTTCCAAAAAACAATACCTTAACATCATTCACTTGTTGAAATAAATTCCATGTTGAAACAGAATTCAGTTGATTAGCTCTAATTTTGCAATTAATATATTTTCTGGTACATAAAAAGTATATTTTTGCTGAAAATTGATCCTGTTGGGGGGAGAGAACTTCCTTCCCTCTGATGGTTCAATAATTGAGTCTGTGAAATTAACTGACAGTAGACAAATTAACAGGAGAAAAGCCATTTTAATTACGTGCATATGCGTGGGAGCCCCACAAGATACAAGACTCAAAAAAGCAGATGGTTGAAGTTTACCTCGCATTCTGAGCTATAGAAAGGAATAGGGCACGGAGATGGCGACAAGTTATGGGAAGGTGAGGGGAGATGTGTGGGTGAATAAAGGCTGTCCTGTTGTGCAGGTACAGTCTCTCAGGTAATAAAAGTTGTCTGGAGCAGCCTGCAGGAGGATGCGTGACAGCATATGAGAAAGTCTGTGGTGTTGACTGTGGGTCTCTTCTGGGATGCACTTAATCTTCCCTGATTGCTAAGATTTCCTGAGCCAGGAGTCGATAATTGCATTCCCTTTTGGAAGACCTGTCTTTAAGCAGATAAGGAAACTTCCAAGAAATTTCCTCCATGCACTTCAGCTTCCTGGGAGAAAGGGGGAGAGACAAGAGGGCAAGAAAAGGTCAGAGAGACCTTGGTTCTGAGACTGCTTCTGAAGCCTTCCAGTTTTCGTACTAAGGCATGCCGAAGTATCATACTTTAGGGTATTGTTTGCTGAGCTCCAACATTCCTTTAAGACGATTTTTTTTTTAGGTATTCCATTTCCTCCCAAATTTCACTAACTCAGAACCATATTTTAAAAATCTTTTTTCCTACATAGGTAAGAGTCAGACATTTAGCTTCTGCACAGTCACAGTAATGTGTATAAACAAGTAAGACTGCTGAATTAGGTCTTTTCTTCACTTTCTTTAAAACTATATGTTTGTGTTCTTTTGTGATATTTCCATCACTTAAGGAAATGAGATTTCCAATTAAATTCTAGAGAAACATAAATTCCCCTTGGGTTTTCTTTCACTTTAGGTATGTGCATGCTATAAAGTAATTAGCGGTGCCTCATTAGGATAATCCAGGCAGAGTGGTACTTCTGCTTGAATAACTGTGCTGAGAAAAGACAGGCACATTCCACTAACTACCCTTGCTTGTGCTTTCTATAAAATCTAAATCGTTTGGACAGTACTACATAATGTACAGCACAAGTGAATGAAGAACTTATGAGTGATGTATTCCTCTGACAATAAACCGTTAAAATGAAATTTCTAAACCTGGACTTTTTACCTCCTTCCTGCAGCCAGAGCCAAGTGTTTTCTACTCCTAATTCTACTTTGCATCTTAATAATTTTCTCCAGTTCTGTCCTTTAATAACTATGCCTCTCATTCACTAATTTGCTTAGGTTTGCAAGTAATCCAGGGGTAAGATTTAGTAGATCACTCCTTAGACTTGACCAAGATTTAAATTACACTTAGGAGAAAAATAAGTCAGAGACTTTGTGTTTTAAACTTTGACTGAAAAGGAGAAGAGAGAAAAAAAAAAAAGACAGCCTCGGTGAGGGGGGAATGAGGCAGTTACTGCTTCTTAGTTGTTTGTAGTTAATTTCCGTCCGAGCTCCCCAGTGGCTGCTTTAAACTGCTTCCTCTCCTCAAGTCCTGAAAGCACACTTTATCCATCACTCTCACCTACTATTTACTAAAAGATTGGGGCCACCTGAAATGAATTCCCTCCACTTCCTTCTCTTCCACCTTAGCTGTTGCTCTTTATCATCACTCAGACTCTTTTTTCTCTCTCCTCTACCATATGTAAATCATTGTAGCTTAAAAGAAAAAACATGGGTGATTGGCTCCTGCAGCATCATTTGCAAGATCAAGAATATTACCTACACCCTCTGTTGTCAATTGAAAAGGTTCAAATAAGACTAAAAGAGGAAAAAGAAATGGGAAAATGGAATGAGAAGTAAGGAACTAGACAATAAACGAGTTTTCCATTGTTTGATTTTCATGTAGTCTGAGTCAATTTTTGTTAGTGGAATGGATTTGGTTTTAAAGGAGGTAGCAAAATTTGAGTGAAGTTAGGTACGATGATTAACTCCTTGAAGTATATACTTCTTGAAGTATATGAAATATATTATATATATATGTATATATATATACATATATATATTTATATATAAATATATATATATATATAAATATAAATATAATATATTTGTGTGTGGTACCGGGGATTGAACCCAGGGGCGTTCTACCTCCAAGCTACACCCCCAGCCCTATTTTTTTATACTTTATTTTGAAACCGGGTCTCACGAAGTTGCGGAGGGCCTAAGTAGCTGAGGCTGGCCGCGAACCCTGATCCTCCTGTCTCAGCCTCCCAAGTACTGGGATTACAAGTGTGCGCCACCACGCCTGGCCGAAATATATTGATGAAAACCTTGTTTTATCTCCTTAAAAATCACATGGGGAACATGGGTTTAAACTGAAGCAACAGAAAATAGTTAATTATAATTTCTGAACTCTCGGGGCTGTAGAATTCTCTGATACTGTCTTTTCTGAAGGCAGATGGCCTGATGCCTTTTGGACTCTGCTGTACAAATATTTTAACATTGGAACACAGAGCATTATATGAAACACTTCTTTTTATTTTCTGTTGTACTTAAATTCTTTCTTAATAAGCACATATTCTTTTTTTTTTTTTGCGGTACTGGGGATTGAACCCAGGGGCGTTCTACCTCCACGCTACACCCCCGGCCCTATTTTTTATACTTTATTTTGAAACCGGGTCTCACGAAGTTGCAGAGGGCCTCACTAAGGAGAGAGAGAGAGAGAGAGAGCGCGCGCTGAGGCTGGCCGCGAACCCGTATCCTCCGGTCTCTGCCTCCCAAAGTACTGGGATTACAAGCGTGCGCCACCACGCCCGGCTAATAAACACATATTCTAAGATGCTCTTTTGAAGAGAAAATACAGAGGTGCCTGCATGGGTAATAGTTGGGTTGAGTCCAGGGGATTCTTTCTGTCATGGATTTCAGTTTATGGGGACGTTAGCTGCTTTTTGCTACTGACTTTTCCACTTGATCTTAGCCCAAAGGTCAAGACCCAAAGCTACTGACTTCTCAGTTCCTTCTTTTCCATACCAGTTTTCAATTGCTTGTTTGTAAAAATCTACCATCTTTAATTAAAGGAGACCAGCAAGAAAGGCCCGCACACCTCCTCAGATCAAAAGGAAACGTTCTGATCTTCTTGACCCTGCATTCCAAGATTATTCGCTAATGTTTATAACCACCTTGGTTGATAAAGTCTTCTTTCCTTGTTCAGTCTCAGAGAAACAATGATCTGCTGCCACCTGGGAGCACTGAGCCAAATGCATTGTGGTATTTGTAATCGAAAGCTTTTTGTATGTCTGGGTTGTTTGTGGTGCTGGCTCCTCTCCCGGATTTGTGGATTTCAACAATGGAGTAATTGAGAAGAGCAGAGAGGGACCAGCGAGAGCCCTCCAGGTGCCCTGGAACACACACCATTGTTGGCAGCAGCAGAGTGACTTCACGTTTACCTCCATGGGGGCTAGGGTGTTTCCAGCCCCAAGATTAAAGCCAACATGCCGTCTCTTTGCATTACCTTTAGTGGCTTTTTACCCCCATAGTTTACATGAATAAATTATTTCAGTAGGGACTATTAAGTGAGCTTTTTGGAACAAATACTTTAGAGAACATTTTTTAGTTGTATACTTTGTCAGTTATAGAAAGCCACCAATGCAGTTTTAGTCTTCAATGACAGTCTTTAAATATCTTTTATTTAACTCACTGCAACTTGTTTTTTTGAAAATTCATTTCTTAAACCATAATACCTTCAGTTCTCCGGGATCTTGTGGCTGTTTTGAATAAGCTTATTATTTATTCACAGTAAAGAATGTTTCTGATACTGTCTTGCTGTGAATATAGTTGAGTGCCCAAGCCGACCTGCGTGTTGAGCCCGAGTCCATTCCCAGTGTACTTCTCTTAGGCACCTTCGCTGAAACCGAAGGAGGAGATTGTGAGGGGTTTTCTTTACCTCATCAGATTATGTTTACATCCTTAACTTTTCCATGTGGATTTGCAATGACTTTCACCAGCTATGAAGATGGATTAGTTGGGGCCCACCTTATCTTTTGCATTATGGTATGAGGCACATATTTATTTATTTATTTTTCTTTTTTTTGCAGTACTGGGGATTGAACTCAGGGGCATTCTACCTCTGAGCTACACCCCAGCCCTATTTTTTATTCTTTATTTTGAAACAAGGACTCACTAATTTGCGGAGGCCTCACTAAGTAGCTGAGGCTGGCTGTGAACCTGGCTCCTCTGGTCTCAGCCTCCCAAGTACTGGGATTACAAGTGTGTGCCACCACACCCGGCTATGAGGCACATATTTAAAGGGGACACATTATTGGGATAGCTTATTTTATTAGACTTTTGAAGTTGGAAGTAATCCAAATAGAAGTGTTCGAAGATTTTTTTAAAAAGTATACTGTTGGCTGAATAGATCAAACTATAAGTATAAAAGGCATGCTGCTTAATAAATCTATCCTGTTTTTACATACATAGAATACATTTTATTTGTATGATTAAACCAGAATAAGACTTTAGTTATATCTTCCCAGTTTGAATATTTATTTTTAAAAGGCACAGTTGTTTACAGAATAAAAAAGAAGACTTCATTTCATTTTTAATTCCTCATCTAATTTTACTTAAAATGTACATTAAATGGCAATACATGAAGTCTAACATAAAACTGGCTGTAGTACAAATATTGCCATTTATCTCTCATTGGTTAAGATGATAAAAATTTAGGAGCATTTTCCTTCTTGTTGGCATCTATTAAATTTAATTCATAGCTTAATATTATAACCCATTTATTTATTTTTCATTTTAAAGTATTCAATAAAACATGATGTGACTGATAGAGTTTTAAGATAAATAGGATGGTATTTATCCTCAGAAAGCTAACTTAAGGAACTTGGATGTGAAAGATAAGCAAATGCTATGTGATAAATACAATAATAGAAATTATTTTTATAGCAGTATTTTGGAAGAAGGTAAGTTGAGAAATTAGGGAAGATTTTCTGAAGAAATGAAAGTGACAGTGGATTTTGTTCCCACCATGAAAGCTACTTTTAATTGTTTTATTTTTATTGATAGAAGTATGTCAGTTACTTGAAGTACAGCCTTTCTATAAATCTACAAATATTAAAAATAAACATGACTTGGGCAGTTCTAAATCATGTCTGACAATGTTTTGAATAATTGGCAAATAAACCCAAAGAAAATAAACCAAACAGAAACAAGCAGGAGGATAAATCTGGTCCACTTGTCAGACCGGGGCTGATATGTGACCCTTGGCTGCTTGGGTGTATCATCTCAGACCCACACCATGCTAAAGGAAACCTGTATAGGAGGATGCAGAAGGCCACATGAGGAACTGGCCATACGCACAGCACAGTTCCAGGCCTTAGAAATCATATTTTTTATTTTATTTCAGGAATTAGGACCAGATGGAATTATTCCAATTTATTTATTTTGGGGAAGAGAGGTCAATATCTGCTCCCAGGAGTTGTATCTACCCCTAATTTGGAAAGTGGTTGGGTAAAAAAAAAAAAAAGACTCATTCCTTTTTTTTTTTTTAAATAGGCTTTATTATTTAGAGCAGTTTTAGGTTTACAGCAAAATCGAGTGGAGAGTAAAGAAAGTTCTCATGTATCTCCTACTCCCCTTCACCCCCAGCCTTTTCCAATATCAATGTCTTACATCAGAGTGGTACAGTTTTTACAATCAATGAAACTTTACAGATGCATCACTAAGATCCAGAGTTAGTAGCTTATATTAGAGTTCTCTAATAGAAGTATACTAAACAGCATACTTTTTAAAAAATCTTCAAACACTTCTATTTGGATTATTTCCAACTTCAAAGTTCTAATAAAATAAGCTAATACATTCTGTAGTTTTGACGACTGTGCAGTGACATGTGTCTACCATTAGAGTATCATATAGAGTAGTTTCACTGCCCTAAGAGTCCTCGGTGCTCTACCTATTCATTCCTGTGAACTCCTAGTAAACACTGATCTTTTCAGTGTCCCCTTAGTTTTGCCTTTTCTAGAATGTCTTATAGTTGAAATAATAGAGTATATGGCTTTTCACTTTTGTTATATACATTTTAGTTTCCTTCATGTCTTTTCATGGTTTGATAGCTCATATTGTTTTAGCTCTGAATAATTCTATTCTATTCTGACACTATTCTCTTGTCTGGATGAACCACAATTTATTTATCATTTGCCTACTGAAGGACATTTTGGTTGCTTCCAAGTATGGGTAGTTATGAACAAAACTGCTGTAAATCTCCATGTGCAGGTTTTTGTGTGCACGTAATTTTGTAGTCCATTTGTATAAATGCCGAGACGCATGATTGCTGGATCATATGTAATAGTATATTTAGGTTTGTAACAAACCGCCAAATTGTCTTCCAAAGTGGCTGTACCAGCAGTGGATGAAAGTTCCTGTGGCTTCACATCCTTAAAAGCATGTGGTGGTGGTGGTATTGGGGGTTTGGGCTGTCTCATCTGTGTGATGGTATCATGTTGGTCCAGCTTGCAGTTCCCTAACGGCATAGGATGCAGAACATCTTTCCATCACTTATTTGCCACTTGTATATCTTCTCTGGTAGGGTGTCTGCTCAGGGATTATTTCCCCCATCAAGTTGTATGTTTTCTTATTGTTGATTTTTTTTTTTTGCGGTACTGGGGATTGAACCCAGGGGCGTTCTACCTCCGCGCTACACCCCCGGCCCTATTTTTTTTTATGCTTTATTTTGAAACCGGGTCTCACAAAGTTGCAGAGGGTCTCACTAGGTAGAGAGAGAGAGAGAGAGAGAGAGAGACAGAGAGAGAGACAGAGAGAGAGACAGACAGAGAGAGAGAGAGAAAGAGAGAGAGCTGAGGCTGGCCACGAACCCGGATCTCTCCCTCCCAAAGTACTGGTTTTACAAGTGTGCGCCACCACGCCCGGCTCTTATTGTTGAGTTTTGAGTGTTTAAAAAAGTATTTTAGATAACAATCATTAATTATATTTAGCTTCTGCAGATATTTTCTCCTAGACTCTGGCTTGTCTTTTCATTTTCTTGATAATATCTTCCACAGAGAAAAAAAATTTTTTTTTTGTGGTACTGGGGATTGAACCTAGGGGAATTCTACCTCCGAACTACACCCCCAGCCCTTTATTTTGAAACAGGGTCTCACTAAGTTGCGGAGGGTCTCACTAAGTAGCTGAGGCTGGCCGCTAACCCAGATCCTCCGGTCTCAGCCTCCCAAGTACTGGGATTCAAGCATGCGCCACCATGCCCGGCTGAGAAAAAGTTTTTAATTTGAATTTTAAGCATATCAGTCAGTTATTTCTTTTACAGTGTGTGCTTTTGTATTGTATCTAAAAAATCACTGTACCTAATGTCCTCTAGATTTTTTCTTATATCATCTTCCAGAAGTTTGGCCACTTACATTTAGTTCAATAATTTTGTCTTTTACATTTAGATAATTTTGTGGGTTTGATTTTGAGTTAATTCTTGTGAAGGGTGTAGAATCTGTGTCTCAATTTCCTTGCATGGGGATATGCAGTTGTTCTACCACTGTTCATTGAAGAGGAATTTTTCTCAGTTGTGTTGCTTTTGCTCCTTTGAGTTGAGCACATTTATGTGGGTCTGTTTCTGGGCTTTCTGTTCTGTTCCACTGACCCACTGTTTTTCCACCAGTCTATAGTGTCTTGATTACTATTGTTGTATAGTAAGTCATGAAGTTGGGTAGTGTTAGTTCTCAACTTTGTTCTTTGCCTTTAATATTGTATTGGCTATTCTGAGTCTTTTGTCCCTCCATATTAACTTTAGAAATCAGTTTTTGGATTCCCATAAAAATCTTAGTGGGATTTTTATTACATCAAATCTGTATATCAAGCTGTAAAGAACTGATATCTTTGTACATTAGATTTTAAGAGATGAATTTACGTTCTCTAGTTGAATAAAGGTGGGAAAGACATTTCAGTCAAAGGGAGTAGCATGTATACATTTATAGAGATGTATTAAAAATACTATTTTCTGGAGCTCCCTGGTTTGTTACTAGTGGAACATATATTGTTCAGAGACAGAAGATGAAACTGAAGAAGTCATTGGAAACCCAATTACCAGAGACCATTTTTGTCAAAACACAAGGTTTTTAGCTCTTGCCTCTGCTAGTCACTGCACATCTGCACAGCCAGATGCATTGGGAGCTTACTGCCTCTCCACTCATCAGGGAGACTTAGGGACTGGCTTGAAAACTGTTCTGCCAAACTTGTAGAGGATTGATTAGAACAAAACAAGAATGAGAAAGTGGGTGAGGTAGGAACCCATTTTAGTAGTTCAAATAAGAAATTATGATGGCCTGAGGTAAGGCAGCAACAGAGGGAATAGAGAGTGAAAATATTGTGAAGGGTTAGAAGATAGAATGAGTCTGGTGGTTATAAATTAGGAGTTAAGAATCAAACTCAGGTTTCTGGATGGGGAGACTCCCCTGGATAGTGTTGGCATCCTGCAAGAACAGGAGCCTAAAGCCGGGCGTGGTGGCGCACGCTTGTAATCCCAGTACTTTGGGAGGCGGCTACCGGAGGATCCGGGTTCGCAGCCAGCCTCAGCTCTCTCTCTCTCTCTCTCTCTCTCTCTCTCTCTCTCTCTCCCAGTCTTTCTCTCTCTCTCTCTCTACTTAGTGAGGCCCTCCGCAACTTCATGAGACCCAGTTTCAAAATAAAGTGTAAAAAATAGGGCCGGGGGTGTAGCGCGAAGGTAGAATGCCCCTGGGTTCAATGCCCGGTACCGCAAAAAAAAAAAAAAAAAAAGTACAGGAGAAGATGGTGAGTTTCATTGCAGACGTGTTGAGTTAGACACCTGTTTAACAGCCACTAGATTTTGTCTTGGAGCTACCACTAGTTTGGAAAGCAGGAGCAGAGTAAGAGTGGCTAGTACAGCGATCATGATAAGAAACGGTTGTATGGGCTTCCGTGTCAGGTACTGTGCTGAGTGCCAGTCATTTGACTCTCACATCAGCTTTGGTGAGGTGTCAGTGACAATCCCATTTTACAGATGGAAAAATGGAGATTTAGATTAAAGCTAATATGCGGAGTGGAGATGAAAATCCAGGTCTTTTTGACTTCTTCTCCAAACAAAAGGATAATAAATATTTTTTATGTAGATCTGTCCCATCAACTTTCACTAATTCCATTTATAACCCAGTTTCTGGCTTATAAGCTGGAGTACGTTATTAAACCAAAGCCTTTTTTGCATCTGCTCCTTTTCTTTGTAATCCCCATCCCATCTGAATGCCGTCCTGTTTTTTGGTTGACTGTCACGTGGATTTAAGAATCTCTCAGCTTTCTTCCTCTGATAGACTGTTAGCATTTTTAAAATGCATCCTTTCTCTTCTGAAGAAGGTTTAATAACCCAGCTACCAGCAGCTCACACCTTTCATTACAAAGCATTAATGCATAACTTGTATATACAAAGAACCATGAAAGAAGATCCCATTTGAAGCAATGATATAAAGGAAAATAAGGAATGAATAAAAGTCAACAGTGCACTTTACATCACCTCTGCTTTTTCAGAATATCTCTGGGAAGAAGATACAGCAGTGATTTCTAAAGTGAATGTGGGTGGTGGATGATTTTAAGGGTTTTGTAAACCACAGTGTTGACTGTAAGTTGAATGAATAATGTACGACTCACATGTGTGTTGCTGTTTTCCAAATGTATGTAGAAGCAGTCCAATCCAATGAAGTGCAATGTATTTATGCAGTTATCAAAGTCATAGTGACTTTTTAGGTATTATACTCCTCACTCAGTCAGCTGATACTTAAAGTACATCCACCATCAAGTGCACCCTTCTGTGTTTTTGTTAAACTCCTCCTAGGTTACTTCTCCAAGAGTTATCCTGCCTGTTCTCACCTAATGGTCAGATGTTATCTTACATACAAGCCCCAGGCATTGACTTTTCTTTCAGAACCAAAGGTTCTGGCATAGCAATGGTGACCAGTCCCTTTCAGCATGCTCCCTCCCTCCCCCCTTTTTTGTGGTACTGGGGATTGAACCCAGGGGTATTCTACCTCCAAGTAGACCCCTCACCAATGTTTCTGAAAGTTCTACATTGAGACTTTTTAGGTACCAGAGTTAATATTATGTTCCTGAGCTGGTGTTTGTCCTGGTGCACATAAGAAATTTCTTTGGGAAATATTTGTTGGAATATGTTGTTTTGTAATGATGGATAGTGTCTTATTTTTATTTATTTTTGGTATTGGGTACTGAACCAAGGGGCATTCTACCTAAGAGCTACACCCCCAGCCATTTTTATTTTTTGTTTCAAAACGGGGTCTCTCTAGGTTGCTGATGGTCTTGCTGAGTTGCTGAGGTTGGCCTCAAACCTGTGATCCTCTTGTCTCAGCGTCCCAGACACTTACTGGGATTACAGGTGTGTGCCACCATGCTCAGCAGTGTCCTATTTTGATTGAAGAAACCTATTTGGTGGCTGCACTGCTTCTTGCATAAGACAGTGAGCTTATGTTTCTTTTTTAGAATAATAGAAGATGACTGGATAATGGCTTTTACTATTTGACAAATAGATAAATTAAAGATATTAAGCCAATAAACATCCTTTCCTTAAAGTTCAAAAACTCAGCTAGCTTGCTGAGCACACAAAGTTGCTGAGTAGCTTACCATGGATTTCATGTTTCAACTACCTTATTTTCTCCTTTTGTTCTGTTTTCTGTTGAATATGCTTGGGCCAATAAAATGCCAGATCAACAAGAAAGTGCTTATTCTGAGACTTACACAGAAATTCTTAGATGTCTATGACATTAATATAGTTTCTTTATGGTCACAAGATTTAGCATCTTTTTTGGGGGGGCTGTATTTTTAAAGTCTTGCGTTGTATATAATTTGCAAAGTTTGACTTTTGTCTTTTGATTCTCTAATCATAGGTATTAGAAGCTGTAAGAATGTAGGTATATTTTAGCATTTATGTCATGGAATTTAAAAATATTAAATCGTTAAATTTCCCTCTTCCTGCTGGACATCTCTAAAAAGGTGTCCCACTGGCGCCTCTCCTGCTCTCCTCCAAAGCTCATTCTTCTCCTTTCTCAGTTTTACTTATTGGCACCAGCTGCCAGACAGGAAGTCAGGACAGCAGTCCTGGAGGCCTTTCCACTTCCCCTTCCCTCCCCTCTGTGTCCAGTCACTTGCCAAGCCTGCGCTGTCTCCTCACCTCCACCCCCTTCTCTTGTCACTGTGCCTGCTCCGGGTTCCGCTCTGGTCATTTCTGTTCTGGAAAAGCACAGACGCCTGTGACTTGTCTGCTTGCCTCTAGTCTCCCCTCCTCCACTTACTGCTGACCAAGCTCCAGAGCATCTTGGTGCAAGAGAAACCCTGCTGCCTTCATGGAGGCTGTGGCAGGTGGACTGCTCCCCGCCAGCTTCATTACAATGTTGGTAGTAGTCATCTTCTCTCTGTGCTGAGATGGGTGTGAAGGGACTCACGTTGTTTAAAGAAGAGCAAACAAAATGCTTAAACTCCCCAAATCAAATCTGAGGGAAGGGAATGGAAATGGGTTCTGGCTTTTATCAGGAAGACAATGGTATGTGCTTGCTATTATTTGAAAAGCAGGGGGAATTGAGAGCAGAGTTATTGTGGAACTTGAACCTCATACTGAGGAAGTATATCTACATTTTTCTCATGATACAACTGGCTCTGGGGGAATCTCATTTATGTCTATGACAGAAATATTGCAGTAAAATTCAAGGTTTCAAGACCAATACAAATGCTACTTTTAAAAGGGAGAAAATATTGAAAACTGTATAAAAAGGCCAATCTTAGATGTAACTTTTATTTTTCCTTTTTTTGCCACGCTAGGGATTGAACCCAGGGCCTCATGCATACTAGGGAAGTGCTCTACCACCGAGCCACACCCCCAGCCCTTATCTTTGCTTTTTAACCAGGTTGGGAGGGTCTCTTTCTGGAGAGTTCTTAACAATGGCAGCTCCTCCCAGAATCTGTTTGTGAGCCCCTGGTTACATTGTTTTATGTGGTGGTATAAAGTGGATCTTTTACCAAATGTAGCTTGGTGAAACAAAACTACCTGTTTTGGAAAGCCTCTAATAAATAGATCTCACACTGCTCTCTAGAAGTATAGATGGCTCAGCTCAGGAAGGCATATTGAAGATAGGAAAGTGCTGGAGGGTGACCAGAAAACAGTGTGCAGACGAAAATGGTGGCAGAGAATGTAAAAACTGCTACAATACGTACACTTAGATAGCTATGTTGGTATGAAGAAAGATGTGACATTTTAAAAAGCATGCACTGACCACATCAAAGTAGTTCTCTGTGGCTTTATCTGATGGTTTCTTACTGTATTTTGGATTTAATTCTATATCCTTACCATGCATTGCCCTGAATTAGGGTGACCATTTAATTTATCATTGAAATTAGGAGTCTCTTGATAGGGAAATAAATACTATTACCTAAAGAACAGGAGTACCCAGTCCTGACCTAAGCTTATTAGTAGGTGTTGTTACCTGAACTATAAGGCCCCCATGAGTCCTGAATCCCTGACCTCTGTTTGCCTCTCCCATATCAGCTTGCTTTCGTCAAGGCTGCACTGGCATTTATTCTCTTCCTTGACTAGTCTAGGTTGGTACTTGCCTTAGGGCCTTTATACATTTTCTTTGCCTTCAGCCTGAAATATTTTGCCCCTGGATCTTCACGTGGCTAACTGCTTGTCATTCCATTCTTGGGACAAATATCATTTCATCAGTCATGCCTTCCCTGTCCACCCATCTAAATGAGCCTTCAACTAAATGAGCACATCAACTTGTTTGAAATAGCACTCAACACTATTTCACATTTTTTCATATTTATTTACTTTTCTTTCTTCTAAAATGAAAAGCCAGGAGTATGTTCATATTGTTCATTACCCTACTTTCAGTGTTTAGCACAGTGTGTAGTTTCTAAGATTCAAAAAATATTTATTGAATACAAAAACATTTTAACTATTATAACTTAAATGGCTAATTACTGATGAATCATGATGTTAAAAACACAAGTTATTTATTGGAAAAAGAACCTGGTATGGGAGGCTCAGGGATCGGATTCTTTGCATTTTCTTAAACTTTCACTAACCATCTTTCCCTCCTTGAATCTCAATTTCCAAATCTGTTAAGTGGGGATAATACCTGCATTTCCCATTTTGCCTGATTAGTGTAAAACAAATGTTTGGGAAAGGACTGCACTAGGTGATAGAGGGCATTTGATAATTAGAAGTGTTACCATACATTTGCTGCTTCTCCCCCCACTTAAAATACTGTTGCTTTCCAGCTTCCTTATTTCTATTGAGAACTCCAGGCTAAACGCTTTAGAATTATTAACTCTAGCCACTCTTTCATTCTTGACTGGAGTTAAGCCTCTAAGCCCTACTAATTCTTCCTTCGAAAAATCTCCAGTTTCAGTTTTTATTGCCACGTCTTAGCACCCAAGTCCAGTGTCTCATCAATTTCCCCCAGATTGCTATGATAACATTTAGCATGTTTGTTTTCTCTTCCTCATCTGGCTCACCAAGGGCAGGTTAATCTTCCTTAAAAGTAATGTTTGTTAGCAACCTTCTGTGATCCCCCGTAGCCTGTTTGATCGCCTGTGCATCTTTAAGCCTAGCCTTTGGGGCCTTCTAAAATCACAGCATGTTAATTCTGCATCGGGTTCATCTTCTTGGTTTCTTTTTTAGCATCCTTGTTTATGTGTATATTTTTTCCTCTCATTTCTCATTCTACCTCAGAATGTCCTTCTACTCACCTTTCCTGAAATACTCCATATTTGATCTCAACGTACTTGAAAAAAAAACTTTCTTGCACTTACTATTTGTCACATTGTACGCTTATTCCAGTTTCTATCTATTGAGTACCTACCATATTCTAGGAATAATAGACTAAATATTTTAAGCATTGCAGAAATCAATACAAAGCAACCCAAAGTAGGGTTCAATGTAGTTGTTCACTAACATAGATTGTTATTTAACTGTTGTATATAAATATATGTACATCATAAAAATTCAAAAGCTTTCAAAAGGTACAACCCATGTCTGACACTTCTCACTTGCACACTATTTCCAAGATTAATTTCTCACTTATACTTGTTAAAATTACATGTACATTTTATGTTTCCTAAGACTGATTTTTCTTGTCATTGGCACACTTAATACCTAAGATTTTGTGTGCTAAAGAACTTTAATGGTCCAAGAAGTTCTTATCTAAACAATTAAATTGGAATGACAAAAGTTCAGTGAATTTGCTAATTGCCTTGCAATCTTTCATTATCCAGGAACAAGTTTATAGTCATGGGATTTATGTGGTTTTCATCCTTCCACCCAACAAATCAACACACTAGTTTATGGTCATACAAAAATAATTTCTGTATAATACTGGAATACTTTGGGCTTTTTTTCTTTCCTGTAACACTGATTACTTCAAACCCTAGAGCTCACAGTGGTCTGAGGTTAATGAAGTGTTTCATTCTTATTAACCATGGTAAGCTTATGGTGTTACAAAACAACAGGATTTTCTTGCCATATGATTCCCCTCCATCCTGATTTTGCTGCATTTTTCAGCTTGTGAATATTGTGTGCATTATTTTACCGTGTTCCCAGAAGTTGCTTGGTGATAGCCAAGTTTGCCTGAAGTCATACTAATGGCATTTACAGCTGTATGTAGTATACATTCACTGCATGAAACTTATCACTGATCTGTTTAAACCAAATATTTTAGTAGTATATTTTTTCAAGTATTTGCTTTAGCAGTAGCTCTTAAGAGAAAAAAATCTTAAAAAGGCCAAAATCTTAATGATATATTTGTATTTGGACATTCACTATGTAATTCTGACAGGGCAGTTAAAAATAATTAGATCTACACTTATTAAAATTTGTGAGATAAATTCAAATTACATAAAGAATTGATTATATTATTAATGTGATTTACAGCATTTAAAAATTGTTGAATTTTGATCTCTCTCTCTGTGACACATACATTGTTTGAAGACTTTGCTTAGAAAAGAAAACGAGGAATTTATGACTTCATCAAAAGCCTCATTAGGGAACGTGTTTGGCTTTCATGCTGAGTTGGTTTTTTCCTCCCCCTTATTTTCTGCTGTTGTTTGTTCCCAAGGAATTCAGTCTTTGCACTCATAATTTGAGGGATTTCAAACACTACATCATTGAGCCACAGCTGTTTTAGATATGCCACAAATTATAGCGTATGAAATTGATTTTTTTTCTGAATCTGGAGAAAAAGCAAAGAATACAGGAAAAAAAGGGGGAGGGGGGCTTAAACCGTCTCCACAGTAATTGAACAACTCATGCAACCAAAGTGCTATAGTTTAGTAGTAACTACCTTACTTTTAATGGGACATCAAGTGCTGGTGGTTTGTTTCTCATTTGGTGCAGACGTGGAATATTCTCCATCTCTAGGGTGGTTTGTAAGAAATTATGGTCATGGTAGAGAGATTTAATTTGGGTCTACTTCATGAACTCGAGGCATTTTTCCCAACAAGGAACTAGCAGATGAATTTAGGTCCATTCAAGAAATAAACAGCTCCCACAACCTCTAGCACTTGGAAAACCACCCTTCGGTTTTATATGTTTTAATCCTCTCAGACCTCATTTGTTAATAACCCTCTTCTTACTCATTCTTATCCTTCCACTTACCCAATTTTCTACTTGGAATAATTTTCCATGTGACAGAATCCATTCGATTCCTTTCCTGTACCCTTTTAGTATATTATCGAAGGGAAATTATATTGAGCAGTTGTTCTTAAATTTGTTTATCTTGCCTCCTCCTTAATACTGGTTTTTCTTGTTGTTTTGAACTTTAGGTATGGGTGATAGGCCAGGAATTTGAATGACCTTTGTTCTGAATAATTGAAGTGACCATACTTGCAGAGATACAGAGAGCAATGGTTCTAAACCTGTCTGAGATGTATCAGAGATTCATGGGAACATCTCTTCTCCAGTCGGTGCCCAGATACTGTGATTTAGTAAGCTCAAAGTGGCCCTGTGAATGAGTGCTGTAAATAATGGGCAACAGTGTTGTTTTTAAATCAGCTTAAATTATACTCTAAGGATTGATTTAAAGAGAAAAAAATGTCCTTTTTAGATTTACCTCCCCAAAGTCTTATCTTTAGTTGGACTGTTTGTTTGGCTTATAAGTAAAGAAGATGGCATGGGCTAAATTAAACTACTGAACTGGTCTGTTTGCAGATTCATTACTAAATATTAGGTGTTATTCTGGGTAAGAGAGAAAATTCAAGAAAATATATATAGTTGGGTGGGAGACTCATTTTAGAGTGGAAACTTGTTTGTGCACTGTGTTTGAACCAACTTTGTACTTGAGACTGTGAGGGATGTAAATGAGGGGAGAGGAGGGCTTATGGAGTGCTCAGGAAGCTGTTCTTAGCCTTTAGTTAAAGGGGAAGGGTCTGAAAGGGGAAATGTGAAGCAGTTGCTAGAGAGAAAGGAAGAAGATGAGAAAGGTGTATCAAGCCGGGCGTGGTGGCGCACGCTTGTAATCCCAGTACTTTGGGAGGCGGAGACCGGA